>APFE031525968.1:158114-179600 GCA_000404065.3 Pinus taeda | reverse complement strand
CTACATATCGTGACTGTCGGATTGTAAGTTACAAAATGTACAACGGTAAAGAAACACACTTTACCTAACTCTATACCTAAATCTATACTAGACCAAGTTGAACTTAACTATTTCTTATGTGTCGGAATATCCTAACAGTGAGAATGATGCACCTACTATGGGGAAAATGGGTCCCTTATCATCTTCCACGTCGAGAGTCTCTTTAGTGATGTCTTCATTACCGGAGATAAGTGTGATAAGGCCCACCTCTCTGATTCCAGAAACACCTCTCTCCCCATTTTAGGTCTTCCAAATAGAAACTCCTCTAACCTCAACAAGTTTCTTGATCTTATCTCTATCACTATCTCCATCTAGCTTTGTGTTTTGAATGGGAGAAGCCAAATTTTTCCTATAGGAGTTGGATAGTTTCCACCGAGATCATCTATCCCTATAGTCACAATATCTAGCATATATTAACCTTCTTCAAGGAATTTATAGGGGATCATGTGCTTCATATGAGTCTAGGGGAAATAATGCTTTTGAACGAACCTATAATCCATGGGGCTACTCTATGTTATGAGGGACATGATTATTTGGAGGTTTTTATTCCTTTGGAGGTGTTAACTAACTTAGGGTAAACACTTTCACTAGAACCACTATTCCCATGATATTTCACACTTACGATAGTGTTTTTACATTGGGACGCATTCCTTCTAGTGTTGGGTATAACCCCAACAACAACCATTATTTCGGGATATCCTTTGTCCCTTAAGGAAACCCCCCTAGGGGAAATAATATTTTCAGTACAATAACATATCCACAGTTCCAATAGCCTTCGTTTATTCATCTATTTAGTCAACCAACGTATTTTGGAAACTATGCCATGGGGGGATGCAAGGTTTATATGGGAGTCCTTTACCTATAGATTCATTCAATCAACATCAAATAACCTTTCTATCATCTCTAGACTTTCCATTTTTGACAAGTTGATAAATGGCCCCATATTCCATAATCCTCGTCAACCTCCAATGCCTATGAAATCACCATATGTGATACCCAAGATCTAAGGAAAACTAGGAGACAACATAAACACACATATCACAAACTACGATCTACGATGTTATTCAAATTATTTGGTCGATGACTCTATTGGGTTGAGACCCTTCCAATGCACCCTAACTATGGATGCTGCAAAAATGTTACATTGAACTAGACAAGGAATCCTATGATGACTATCCTTCCTTGGCATGAATGTTCCAAGATCACTTTCAGTTACCTTTGTAGTAAGATATTGGAACTGATATCCTATTTACCTTCATGCAAGACACATGTACCCACATTTATGATCATATACATGAGTGAAAGCTAAGAAAGAAATTTATTAGGACCAATATTCCTAGCCAATTGCTTAAGCCTACCCAGTTCTTTATTAGGGGAATGTTGAGGTAAAAAATGGGCCTCAAAAAACAAAATGTTCTAACAAAATTAACTTTAAACAAACCTATAGGATTCAAGATGATGATGTCATCACGAGGGGTAAATTCTTTTGGAGGAAAAATAAGGAAACTACTTTTTTATTGTATTTTCAGCTTATCTCCTTGTATTTTTACTCAAATGCCAAGTATAGAAACTTGTTGAGTGTGAAATTAAATTCCACATCCAATGAGGACCCACTCTACATACTTTTAAGAAGACCCACATTGAAAAATTTGGAAAAACACGAAAAGAGAATGTTGAACATGTGTTTTTCATGCAATATCAATTTTTTTCAATGTGGATCTACTAAGAAGTATGCATATTGCATACTTGTTGGATGTGGAATTTAGTTTAGCATCCATTGGGTGTATCCACTTAACATTTGACTAAACATATAAGGAGGTAAGCTAAAAATACAATTAAAAGAAATTAGTTTGCTTTATTTTTCTTAAAAAATTCATAACTCTTATCGTATTATTTTAATTATCATTTTACTACTTTCCTTAGGAGGCCCATTTTAGACCTCAAAATACTCTTAGTGGATACTGCCTAATGCCAAGGATGACATTTTGGCTAGGGAGGCTACAAAGGAGTAGGCCATTTTATGTGCCCAACATCTTAGCTTCATTTCCTCTTATTTAGGTACATTGTATTACATTATTCATATTGCTCCTCGACCTTCAACCAATCCACAATGACCTAAATTAGGACCACATTCTAATAGTGTAATTGATTCCATCTCTTTTTATGCTTTGGATCCAATTGACTACTCCCCTAGGGAAATGGATTGTTACCTTGCAAGACCCTACAACTATTCCATAATCTCAACAAACTACATCTCTTGACCAAACTGCTAGGATTCCCGTGATGCAATCCATGCAACAAAAGAATCCTTAGAAATTTGGTCGAAAGGAAAAGAAGAATAAAAAAAATACTTCTTCTAAAACCACTCAAGTGACACAACAACCCCAACCAAACTAGGGTGGGGGCACAAATAGCATGGTTGAAAATTCAAATTCCCTTGTAAGATTTGTTAACGGGATCATTTAACTCATGAGTTCCCAAGGATGGATGAGATTCATTGCTAGCTTACACAATTATCTGCCACTCAATAAGAAGTTGTATTGACACATATTTTTATTTTCAAAACTAAAAAAATTAGACACGCAACCTCCTCCACTTACACTTGGGGACATGGGAGGACAACACCTTCTAGGAAGCTTAACAACTATTTATATCTATAGTGAGAAAGTCAATTTCTCTATGAGAACAATGTCTTATGAGACTCCAGTGTATATTTTTATTCTAATAACGTATTGTAACTACTACAACAACCAACCAAAATTTTCGACTTATTCAAATTTTGGAGCCCCATCAATCTCTTAAAGGATCAAGCTTCTAAATTTTTATAAGTAGTTTTGCTTGTCATAAGTCTGGTTGAATTCTTCCTGAGAAAATTACAATCACAGTTTCTAATATTAGCACACTTTTCTTGGCTAGCACAATCACATCTCCTAGTCCTAGATCTTCCTTTGAGACATGTTGCACGTTCCTACACCTAATTTCATCTTTAAGTGTGATCATGTCACACTTGTGGATCAAATCTAGGTAGGCTTCTTTTCTCTCGTGCTTAAAATTTGTGATTTGAATGTGTCTCTTGATTTTTGTGATTTTTTTACTTTATGACCTTTATTATTCCCATGATGTTTGGTATTCTTATAACATGGTGAATGCATATATTATATATATATCTAAGGGGTTTACAATTTAAACATTATCCTTGTGCACCTTAATTCCAAAACCCTATTACACTTAGCCGAATTTAGAATTCTTCATTTGACTATGAGTCCTGGTTGCAATTTTTATTAATATAAATTCACCCAATTAATTTCTTCACACTTGTGCAAAGTGGTGATTCAATGTTTCTTGGCTACCCCTATCAACCTTGTATGTGCTCAATACAAATACCATTTCTTTATAACACATTTTCACGATAAAGAACCTCAATGAGATGTCCTTATCACTATGAAATATTAGCACGTCCAATCTCTAACTCCTATCTAGGTTTGTTGCATCATACAATATAAGAATTTAACCTTGGGGTCCTCACCTCTACCAAGCCCAATTTTGATAGGCCCTATACTTATCACATTCACATGATCCAATGATATCATTGAACTCCTTTGTATTTATAAAGCTTGACTATGATTCATGGATGCTCCTAAGCCTTTGGCTGGTGTGCTTGCACATCTTAGTCTCTTAGCCTAGATCCCTGTAGTGCCGCCAATTCTAAATGTGTCAAATCTTTAACCTTACCTCTATAAACTTTGACTATGCTTAAGCACCCTAGCACACTATGTTTTTACAATCAAAATATACAAACATAAGAGAAGTTAGAATAGATTTTTTGGACTAATCGTTTCCTTCTGCAATGAACATGTTTGAATTTCAAGGAGTATTATACTCTTCCATGCATTAATGTATCTTCTTCCATAGAAAATATGCCTCCAGTAACAAAAAAGGGACACTAAAGGAAATAATAGAAAGTAGCATCGAAGTAGTTGTAAATATTCCTGGGTCCAAAGTGTCGATCCTTAAGGACACCGCTTGCTTCATTGATAAGTCAATATCCATATCATAGCCTGCAATACTAAAGGAATTCATTAGAAAAGAGATCCCAAATATTGAAGAATACAATGATGTTTACATCAACATCAAGAATCCCATATTTTATAAGGTTGGTGCCCATACTCCCATGTTTCCCCGTATTGAGACCATAGAGTGGGTTCTATACCATATCGACGATGTGAACATGATAGTTTAATTCTCAAAAGGCGTACTCTTGGATTCATATTAGGAACATGACATTCATTTTTATTACGAGTTTCCCAAGCCATAGAAATGCTTGAATTCCATATGGTATGTCAGTTTCAAGATGTTTAACAAGGAAATCCACAAATCTTGGTGGCAAGAAACAAGTAATTTCTAACAAAATCTTGATGGTATATATAATAACAAGATGTTGAGGAAGGTATATTAGTACCTGATGTCTATGCGTTGTAGAATTTATGAGAGAGAGAATGTTGAATTCTTTAATGAGAAATTGGTTTACATGTTATACCCTTGTGCCACCAAAAGGGACTATATTCAATTAGGTTGATCTTATAGCCATTTCATTGTAGAATTGTGTTCAAAGAGGAAAGAACACAACAAAAGGTGAGCAACTAAAATTCTATATGTCTTCTTATTTGTTGGATGGAATTTGTACAAAGAATGAATTCCATAGAACGGGGCGGGAATGGACCTTTTCCAAATATATATTGTCAGTATATAATATATATATATAATATATTATTATATATATATATATATAGATATATATATAATATATATATATATTGTAACGTACTATCTAAAACAAACTACAAAACTGTATATGCTAAGATCACCAAATTCTTTATTTCAGTATTATATCATATTTTATTTGATATTGAAGCACTATGTATGTCAAACAAAGAAAGTGTATCTCTATCAGAAATTGTAGATTGGTTCACACCTCCCAATGTGATATTCATCAAGGTCTTTGGCGCATAAAAATTCCCTCGTCCTCTACCTTTATTTATGACCAACAAGGTAGTGATGTAGGAGGTTGGTTACCAGCTATCTACAGGGTTATCAAGCTCATTGCAAAAGGAAATGAAATCACTATGGACTATTGCCCAGCTATGCATAGGGTCATACAGATTAAAGAACTTGAAGGAAGTTGAAGCATAAATGAAAGAATTGGAGTTCCTTAAGTTCAGTGAACTAGGTTATCATCAATATGATCCTATAGGCATAACTACCCATCATTGTGCAAAACTCAAATATAACTGGATGCATACCTTGATATCTTGGGAAAATGAGGAAAACCGTAAAAGAATCTATAACATCACTAGAGAAGTTGAAGAAAGAAAATAAGCAAGCCCATCCAAGTTAAAAAATGTCCTAGATGATCAAGAGGGAGGAGATTAGGACCAAATGGGTATTCAAGAAAAGGCTAATTTGAAGAGGAGAAAGAGAAAAAAATCCAAGATGGAAAGGAATAAAAAGCTCAAAGATGACAAGGATGCAAAGATGGTGGAAGAAGAAGAGAAGAAGAAAAAATAGAAAGAGGAGGCATAACAGAAGCAACAGGAAGAAGAAATAAGACAAAGTGAGGAGCAGAAAAAACAAAAACAAGACGCATTGAAAAGGAGGAAAGGATATTTGAGAAATAAAAAAAAGAAGAAGATTTAAATAAGCAATAAGAAGCAGATGATTATAATAGAAAGTAGCTACAGGAAGAGGAGGGTTAAAAAATAATGTAGCTACAGGAAGAGAAGAAAAAGAAAAAGGAGGGGGAAATGGCAATGAAACTAGAAGAAGAGTTTATTTCTAAAATTGACCAATAGTAAATACTTTGAAAAATTGACATCCAATTCGGATCACAGGAGTAAATCTCCCACTTTTTGAGATGGGTGTCATGGTGTTACGAGAAGTGTTATCGGGAAATCTAGTGTCCACTCGGAGCTGCTAGTCCCACTAAGACTGGTAGCTATCTCAGAAGCAAACAAATTAAAACTACTTTCACTTTCCTTTGTGAGAAGTAGATAAGAGGGGAACAAAGGATACCAACCCTAGTCTTGCGCTTGGTTCCTTGCTTGGTTCCTCTCCTTTCTGAGAGATTTTTGCCACTTCTTCTGCATCCACTGAGATTCAAAGAGCACCTGTGGAATCAAAGCAGCATAATACTATCGAAGAATAGAGATCTACAAACATAAGCAATACAGGACCAGATATGTATTGGCCACACAAATGCATGTATCATCAAACATACAAGAATGTGGAGGAAAACTTGAATAGCTTTATTAATATCAAGAATAGCAAAGAGGATTACAACCAATTTTTCTAACCCAGCATCATCCTCCAGCAAGAAAGCCCTTCTTCACCTCATGTAAAGCTTAGATGACCCAACACTATGATGTTGCACCAGGAAACCAACAACACTTCCTTACAAGATACAAGATTCCAGTCTCCAGATCTCTGTGATGAGGGATCCATATATAGATGATTGTAGGGGGGTGAGTCAGCTTCTGGCTTTTTGATTAATGTCCTCTCTCTGATAGTTCTTGATTCCACTTTGAGATTGATGATCTCTCACTCATCCCTAGGTGAATTCAGAGAGGCAAGTGTCAGAGGAGAAGTTTCTGGAAGATTCTATGATCCTCCACCTCACAAACTGTCTCTACCATTTGTCCATTCTCATCCATTATACCCTACAAAAGGGCTTTCCAGTATGCATCGCACCCTACAGAAGGGCTTTCCAGTATGCATCACACCCTTTACACTGAGTAGGTGATATGCATCATATCCTCTGCACTAGGCATTCTGTATGGTCTAGTTTTGACCAGTTCTGAGCAGTTTTCTATGGAGAACTTCTAGGAGATGATGTAATCAGCTGACCTTGTTCCTTTAGGGAGTGAAGCAACACTTTTAGGGACTTAGGAGCCTTTGATTTATGGACATTTATGATTGGGGTTGCAGTGCCCAAAAATGTCTATAACAGTTGCCCCTTAAAGCATGAGGTCGTTAATCTTTTGATGTTGGGTGAAATGCTTTATCATGAGGATCTGAGGTTTTTTGAGCTCGAAGGTGACCTGTAATAAGATACAATACAATACATTATCTTCATGATACTTTTCATAATTTAGCTGAGGCGGGCATTCCCATGCTCAGCTTTATAAATTCATTTTCATGTACATAGGACAGACAACCGTCTGTGTAGCAAACTAATGATTTGGATGGAGTCATCATCCTTTGATTTGGATGATCCTCTGTTTGGAAATGATGTACACTTGATGTCTTTATATTCCAAAATATATCGCAGCCCGGATGGATGAAACTAGATTCGGGGTCTTCAAAACTCGTTCAATCTTCACTCGGAATACAAGTCGATCCATGTGAAAGATGTTCTGGAGTCGAACATGGAAAGACATCGCCTAATTACCAGCCAATGATGTAGGTTGTTAATAGGCGTGAGAGGAATCACCAATAATGACAATGATCCTCAAGGTACTATAGTACAATTTGCGTGGTGTGAAAAAGGGACTTGGCGTTGAACACCACGCAAAATCTCCCGGTCGAAGGCTATTAATGTAAACCTATCACCGAAAGTGAGAAACTTGCCATTGAGGCATGCAAGCTTCAAAGTACTGAAAGGGTTGTTCCTAGGTCGACTTCTTGGACAATGAGATGATGTCGACAAGAAGTGACCTGTCGTAGGAGGGCCTTAATGAATCCCACATCTATGACACAGAACGAAGCAAATGAGTTTGGAGGTGAAAATGATCTGATGATACAGGGTTCAGGGTGGCAGTCATGAAAAATGGAGTGTGAATGTATTGCAGTGGATGAGACACAGGTGAATTCTCTGAATGACTTCTCTTGAACATATCGGCGACACTAACGATGGATTGGTAGCGTTAACCCCAAAGATGGATGGTGTGATGGACCAATGGTGATATGACCGGTGAATGGAATAACCCAACCCGACTCGGATGTGGAGTGAAAGTGTCATGTTCAAGAGCGACTTGCTACCAATAAATTTTCGTCAAGTTTTCTTCCCAATTTTGCCTAGTCATTGCTAACCAGTACCTCTTTATTTTTATCAAGCTTGAGGAAAATAACATATTCTTGTTCTATAATCCACCCTTTGGGTGAACTCGTCGCTATGTTTTAATGAGCCTAGCAACAGTGAAACTCGTTCTTGTCCATTTGGACAAGTTTGTCACTATTGATTTTAATGAGTTTAACGACAATGATAACTTGGTCCTTTTTCAATTTTAGAGAGTCTGAAAAAGGGATGGAAAGGAAAATCCAATGATTCTTTTTCATCATATAATCCCTTAAGTCTGAAAAAGCGTAAAATAATATGAAAGGGATGAATTTTCCATAGTTTTAACGAGCCGAACAAGACAAGCGCTTGATCTTTTTGTGTAATAATCCCTCAAGTCCAAAAAGATTAAAATCTAGAGGAGGGATAGCACTTCCGATGACTTTAACGAGCCGGAGAGGCTAATTGGTCGGCAATCTTTTCATATTTTACGAGTCAGGTGAAAACAGCTTAAAGGAGACTTGTTTTTTGAGGAACAAGTGATAATTTCAGGTAGTAGCTGATTCCAGGTAAGGTTTGGAATTTTCCAATCACGGCAGTGTCATAAGGATGGCTAGCAAGATCACTGTCATAGTTGTTCCTAAAAAGAGTAAATAATCAAATGGAGGCGTATGATCGGCTAAAAAAGTGGAGGTGATGATGAGAACACGACCAAGGCTTAAAAGCTGATGATAATGCATTCACAAGTTATTTACCAGAAATTGGTTCATTTTTTAATGAGCTTACACTCTAGGGGAAACATTTGCTCACTTCTTATGTTTAATTTTTAACAAGCTTGAACTCCACATAAAAATTGCTCGTGCTAGTCGTATAATAAGGATATCTCATCTATAGATGCCATTTTTTATGGAGCTTGCACCTTTCAAAGCTTTGCCCCGGATCCTTTCTTAATGCAAGTTAGGAAATGACTAATCATATGAGTTTAAAGGGTTTGAGAATCTACAAACTAAGAAAATAAATGGTCGCTCTTCGCTTGCATGCAAAAGGGTTTGCATGCCCCCAGGTATAGTGAAAAATTTCCTGGCTACCATTTAGAAGCTCTTGTTTCAGCAAGATAGTTTCCATCCACATAGCAGATAGAAACACCTCCTGGCTTAGTCCATCTGGACAAAGGTGATTCTTGCTTCAACAACCTAACCTTGACGAGGGAATATTATTCCGATGAAACTCCCTTTTCCTATACGGACGGGTGTTGGACTAGTCATTTTCCTTCACGGAAACCTACTCTATACCTAGAGTGTCCCTACTGGAGCAGGCCAGGGTGCATGCCGCTTGGGTTTCAGTCATGTCCTCCTGAACTACTCGCGCTCTTCAGGTGAACGAACTAGAGATTGATGAGACATTCCTTGCGTGAAAAGACCATTTAGGGACAACATTTGGCTATTAGCTATGTGTGAGATGAGGAATGAAAGCTGGTCTACAAGCTGGACCATTCGGCCTTCATGCGGAAAACACATTACTCTAAAGAGTGAAGAGACAATGACTCCCATCCTATAAATATAGTCACGCCCAAGGAGTAGATTATAATTTAGGGGTCCTTGGACTACCATCATGTTCATGTAAACAATTTTCCTCCTCAACGTTATGGGCACATTGGGAAGGATCCCTAATGGTCGATTGGTTCCTTTGTCGAATGCTGTCATATTTCTCATCTCAGGCAGAAACGATGGCGAACCAAGCACTTTCCAAGTAGTTGAGGAAAAGATACTCACAAAAGCCCCTTCATCTATGATGTTACCAGCTAGGACCATTCCATAAACTTGTATAATGATTCAGAATGATACACTAGCCGGTAAATAGGGTCTGCCTAGTAGATTCTAATCGAAGGAAACGACTAGGTTTCTTGGAGGTGGGACCGAATAGACGACCAGATACAACTCTGACGAACTTCCTTCCTATGGTAAAGGAATGGGTAGAATACCCTCATGTTCATCAGAGTCTGTGTTTACGAAAAGAATTTGAATGGTGTCATTCTCATTCTCTTCAGTGACTATATCATCTGAAGATGGACCTTCTGAAGGCAAGACCGGGTCAACTGTCGCCTCGACCTTTTCACTCGTCTAGTATGGATTTAGAGGGTTTATCTTCAATGATAGATGATTCGACCTACCACAATGTCGTGTCAATCAGATTTTCAACCAGTGATGGACTTGACAAGGGTCTCTTATCTAGGAGGGAGACGTAGCAGGGAAGCAGGACGGTCATCCAAAACTCTTTTAGCTTCGTCTAGGAAGGGCCAATGGTGGACGACATGATCGCCTTCACATAATTTACAAGGAAATTTGCACCTCTTTTTCTGTCCAGATACTTCACTTTCACTAGTTGACGGTGTACTTTCAATGCGATTGGAGGTTCATGACATGAGATTGTGCAAACAAGGAGACCATTCCCTTAATATCCAAGGGATGCAAGGACAATCTTAATGATAGTGGTCTCCTCTGCAAATGACACAAGGAGATTTAGGTTTAGACGGTGCAGTGTGTGGATTTTCGCTAGATGACGCATGGTTGCTCCCTTTTGATTTTGGCTCCTTCTTCTTCCTTTCCTTTTTCTCCTTCCACTTCTTCTTCTTCTCAGTTACTTGATCTTTAGCTTTACCAGGTTCATCAAGCAAAGAGGAAGGAGGAGAGGGAGAAACGGACGAAGTAGAAGGTTGGGTGGTAACTCTAGTATTATCTAGCTGTTGACTTGATTGTTCAGGAATTATGGTATTCTAAACGACAGAGGTAGAGAAGAGCCATATGGGCAAGCTAATCGCCAACCCTAGAAGTGACACTGTGGCCATATGGGGTGCACCAACATCTCCCCAAGAGGAGAAAGGACTAGGATTTCCTCCAAGGGGAAATCCTTGGTTGGTAGACTCCATTTTTCTCAACCTAAAGACCAACGAGGGAACTGTGATGTTATCAAAATTAAAATAAATTTTAGATGCTTTGACACAACTTGTTTTTTCAATTTTTAAGAGTCGAGAAAAAACAAAAGATGACTCTAGTCGCCTTCGATTTTTAATGAGCCTGAAGTGAAAAGTGCTCAGATGGGCCTTTTCTTTTAAGGAGTCTGAAAATGAATGAAAGAGACTACTCTGGAAATCTAGACAGAGGGATTACCAAACCAATCACAAAACTGCAGAATACTTTTTAGGTACGACAGTCAATCTTCCCGAACGCTGTGTTCAATGCATGCGATCGAAGGGCGGAAGACACGAATTCTAGGATAAAGGATATAGCTATTGTGTCTCCCAATATATACTCAATGGTACGTGGGAGCACAAGTCCATACTGGCACTTGTCGTCTCAAAGAGGAGGAATCACCCAACCAACAATGAAAGCGATAGTTACCAGGCTTAACGACGCCGAAATATGTCTCTAGCCTAGACTTCTAGATGTTGTGCGTTAGGTTCCAAAGTGTTTTTATGTTCATTGAATTTATTTTATAGTTGATCTTGCTTAAGAATTTTCCTTTCAGGTTCACCGCGTGATGTAGATATACAATTCCTAAAATGCAATCTAAGATGATAAATAATCATTTAATCTTCTTTTGCAATGAAAATCCTAGCTACTGAGGAAAGAGAACTGAGGGTCTTTTAACATAGAGCACCGAGCACACACTAGATGCACTGTCCTAAATCAACAAGTATTCTAAATGCAAATGCAAATGCATGTATTTGTTTTCATCCTTCTTAATGTGTGAATGAAAAGAAGAAAGCTAATTGCAAATTTGAATTATCTTCCCAAAGCGACAATACTAACAATTTTCTCTTCAAAATGAAGTGAAGATAACGACGAAACTTTGCAATTTTGAATTCAAAATTGTTTTCGACACTTGAAAAAATACTAATTCAAATGACATACAAGAGTAACAGTATAATCAACCATCAAGAACAATGGGATTCTCTTCTATGACTGAAAACGACAATTGCGACACTTTCACATCAAGAAACGATAGTCTGATTACGCTAGTTCTTTGTAAAAGAGAACTGAAAATGGCGCACAATACATAAAAACATTTACAGTTCTTTGCACAATGGAGGCAGAATGATGGAAAGGAAAGGGGTTTCCACAGAGTTATACTGATCACAGACAACAAAATTCCTGAAGAGAGCTGAAGAGAGTGAAGAAAAACCAAATTCTGAAGGCAAAATTAACCTTCTCTGACCATCGCACCTATTACACATGGAATCTAGTATGCATCTCACCTATTGCAAACGGGAGGTGCAATGCATACAAACTTCCTTGAAGAGAGGGTGTGATGGTACCAGTGCGAGAATTTTACTGGGTCTTTGGTCACAGTTTGCAGCTCAGTTCAAGGATTTAGGCTGAGCAAGTGATGTTCAGTAAATATAGATCACAGTGGTTAATCTAATGAGGTTACTAGAGCCACCACTAGGGCAATTAGAGTGTTTGCAGATCGATTGTTCAATTTATAGACAAAACCTGGAGATAGACTGAAGCAACATTGATCTAATTTGCACTTGCATAGCAAATGCAGTTCGAAGGCTAGCTGGCTTGACTTTAGGCTCCGTCTATAAGTTTATAAAACAAACAGATATAGACTAGCAAACAATCTATTCGCTCCCCAGCGGAGTCACCATTTTGTTATCAGGAAATCTAGTGTCCACTCGGAGCTGCTAGTCCCACTAAGACTGGTAGCTATCTTAGAAACAAACAAATTAAAACTACTTTCGCTTTCCTTTATGAGAAGTCGATAAGAGGGGAACAAAGGACACCAACCTCAATCTTGTGCTTGGTTCGTTGCTTGGTTCCTCTCCTTTCTAATAGATATTTGCTGCTTCTTCTTCATTTACCTAGCTTCAAAGAGCACCTGTGGAATCAAAGCAGCATAATACTATCGAAGAATAGAGATCTACAAACATAAACAATACAGGACCAGATATGTATTGGCCACACAAATGCATATATCATCAAACATACAAGAATGTGGAGGAAAACTTGAATAGCTTTATTAATATCAAGAATAGAAAAGAGGATTAAAACCAATTGTTCTGACCCAGCATCATCCTCCAGCAAGAAAGCCCTTCTTCACCTCATTTAAAGCTTAGATCACCCAACACTATGATGTTGCACCAGGAAACGAACAACACTTCCTTACAAGATACAAGATTCCAGCCTCCGGGTCTCTGTGATGAGGGATCCATATATAGATGATTGTAGGGGGGTGAGTTAGCTTTGGGTTTTTGATTAGTGTCCTCTCTCGGATACTTCTTGATTCCACTTGGATATTGATGATCTCTTACTCATTCTTGGGCGAATTTAGAGAGGCAAGTGTCAAAGGAGAAGTTTCTGGAAGATTCTATGATCCTCCACCTTGCAAACTATCTCTGCTATTTGTCCATTCTCACCCATCGCACCCTACAAAACAGTTTTCCATCATGCATTGCACCCTTTACACTGAGTAGGTGATATGCATCGCACCCTCTACATTGGGCATTCTGTATGGTCCAATTTTGACTAGTTCTAATCTGTGGAGAACTTCTAGGAGATGATGTAATCAGCTAACCTTGTTCCTTTAGGGAGTGAAGCAACACTTTTAGGGACTTAGGAGCCTTTGGTTTATGGAAATTTATGATTGGGGTTGCAGTGCCCAAAAATGTCTATAACGAGAAGAAAGGATCTTAGACATCTCAAACTTCACTTTTGACTAGTTCAAGCATAAGATCACTTAAAAGAAGAGAAAATATTATCCTAATGAGACAAACCATCCTATCTCCATTAATCTAGAAAAGGATATTGCTACACACATAACAAGCAACCCAAAGGAAATAGCTTCAGCAATAATGACATTTATATAAGCAACCGAGTAGAAAATAAGTTATTAGTCTGTAGAAGTTGAAGGGTTGAAGAAAGAGTTGGGTAATGCACAACAATAGAATGAACAAATCTTGATAGAGAATCAAAATGTGTCTGCTATAGGCTCTAATTGGGAGGGTTTGGAATCTGCAATTCTTGTAGAGCTAAAGGATTTAGAGTACATTATGAAATGGGAGTATGAAGAAATGATAATAATACAAAAATTGTGGCACCTTTGTTTCAGATACAAAGGGAGTTAAAAGAAAATGGAAAGATATTGAAACTTGCTAACTTGCATATAGATTTCATTCAAGAATGGGGTGCTAAATTACCCAATGCATTGTCAAAATTTCTTAAGAAAGGTAGTATAGAGTTTTAGATAGATAAAATAGAGGTGAAAATGATTTTGCAATCCCATGAAAAACTAAGAAACAACATAGTTAATACAATACCATCCTGTCTAGAATTGCACACTGGATTAGAGGCCCTAGTCAAAGTACACACGATACCTTCTATCGTTGTACTCGGAGTAGTGAATTTTAGCGAAGAAATCAAGTAGGAACTATGAGAAACATTGGATTCCATAAAGCGTGCTAATATTCAAGAATACTTAGAAGTAACCAAGGAAGCCATTCTTCAATATGTTCTAGAGCTTGTCAAGTTGCATACCAAATTTTCAATGCTTTGGAAGAAGTCTCAAGTGGATTCAAAGGATCTCAAGTGGATTAAAGAAAGTATTTCTAAATTCTTCAGAGTGTAGAATAATACATGACCAAGAGCTATCACAAAATTTGAAGGATGTATTTTCTAAGTACGACGAATGGTATGAGTATGTTACTAAAGATCTTCCTATCGAAGTGCCAAATATATTCATTATGCAAATTTTCACATGAATGTATTTTGTTTTTTATAATTTGGGTTATAATTTGTAAATGATAATTTTTGTAATTATAAAAGTGAAAATAAAAATAAAAGACACATAGAAGTCAAAAGGTCACATAAAAGTTGAATGGTCATGAGAGAAATCCAAGGGTCATAAGGAAGGTGAAGGGTTACCTCACTCTTTCTAAATACATCCACATGGCTAAAGAAACGGGAGTTTTAGATTTGGTTTCTCTTGTAAGCATATTGTAGAGAGATTGTTATTATTTTGAGAAGCAATAAGTATCTTTCATGTTCCACTATGGGATCAAGTGAGTTCTTCTTGAAATTTTTCATTTTGACACTTCTACTTAATCCTTAGAAGATCTTGGAGCTAGAAAGTTGTTTCACACATATATCATAAGGTATCATAAGACTCTTATTGTAATGGTTGATGGTATGTGTTTACATTCATATGGTTGAAGAAGACAAACTATTTTGTTATATCTAAGACAAATCATATTTGAAATTTTATGCCAATTACACTTTAATGATCATTATTTTTTGTAAAATATTTTCTAATCAATTAACGATTATTTTATTTACATGTACCTTTATCAGAATAAAGCTAACAGTCTTTTGGTGAAGGTTAATTTTATTCATCTTGTTTGTAGTAGCCTTTTGCACACATTATCTATAAGTATTTCACAAAACTATCGTTGCTTGCATTTATAAAAAGTGATAGTGGTTTTCTCATGTGTTTTTTATTTGTGGAAAACCATATCATAAATCAAACAAGATGTAAGATGGGTCCATATACCAAATGGGACTCATATTCCAAACAATGTAGGGTCTATTTTAGATTGTACACTAGGGAGATCCCCTATCATTAGAAGAATATATAGGCCCTTAAACATAGCCCAATTATCCCCAATATGAGTAATGGACCTTCTCATGCTAGATAAGCCTTTAGAGCTAGTGTTTCACCCACCTAATGGTGTTCTCCAAAAATCAATACACAACTCTAATGTGAGTGCTACCCAACATTATAGTAATGTTGACAATCTAGCCTGAGTGGCTTGTTCCATCTCTTTATTAGAGATTTTTTAGAGCTATCATATGCAACACAAAGCCCTATTGATGACTATTGAAGGGCTTGATCCCTTAGAGTCAAATTTCATCATGTTTGACATTGATGCAAGTAAATTTAGTTTACCTCATTTGGTCAATTTTAAGACCTTGGTGCACATCCATAACAAGGATGTGTACTAGAATCTTGTGAATGAAGGATATTCCACTTATGGCATGGCCTTGTTATGATGGAAAGCTCTTAGTTCTCTAAGAATCGTTGAGATAAGTACTACCATTTAGGCCTTCAACGGTCATAATTTTTTGGCTCAGGGTGTTCTTCTAGCATTTGCCATCAAGCTAGGGTGGAATTGTCACTATTGATGTAGAAATTGTTGAAGCCCCACTTGAATATAATATACTCTTGGATGTAGTTAGTTCTCTACTATGATTATTGTTGCATTATAAGTTTTTCAAATTCTTCTATTTCCTAATGAAATCTATGTCATTACCGTTGATCAACTTTGTTAATGTATGCCAACAACAAAGTTTATCACTATATGAAATTATGTGTCATTTATTGGAAATATCCCTACAACTTACAATAATGTCAGTGCATGATTGTTTAAAATCCCATCACTTATAGGTGTTTTTCCTATTCCCCCTACTGATATTCTTTCAACTTGTGTTACTTCCATGCACATGATCTCTTCCATCACCTTTGGATCCCATCTATCACCTAATACTTTAGTGATTCCTTCTCCTTTATAGGTATATTTTTATGGTCATAAAATGAATTTAATTCTAGATGATATTTGTTATCACATGATCTAGTCAGAATCTGATCCTTTTGAGTCACATGAAACCTATGGTGATGAAATGGATGTCCTTTTCCCATCTAGGTTGTTGGCCATCCATATTCTCATGACTTCCTTGAGAAGGACCTTCTTATTGATGAAGCTATTATAGAGGTTATGTATATTACTGATCATTGATGGGAAGAACTACATTATCATTCATCATTCCTTCCTTGGGTAGCAAAGTTGGATGAGCCACACAAAATCCTTGCTTCCACTTGCTCTATTGATTGGTCCCAATCCCCCATCAAGTTGCATGGTGTTTTCTAGAGGGGAATCTAGTGAATAATAAAATAATATAACCATCAACATTTATACAAAACCAAGTGTCGTGAAAAACATTATGACCAGTGTGGATTGTCATCCTTTATAGGATGAAATTTACACCCCTCTTTTCAAGCAATGAACAATGTATTTATTTGGTCTTACAAATAAATGCTTGAGACTAACCATTGGATTGTAGAAAGTGAAATTAAGATGTACAATGGTTAGCTAGGCCAATTAGAAAAATTCTCAGGCCAATGAATGCTCATGAAACCACTATTATTAAAGAATAGGTGAAAAGGTTGTTAGATGCTAGTTTTATCTATCTAGTATCCTACTTTGGTTACTAAGAAATGAGTAAAAATTAGGTTTATATTATTTATAGTACCTTATATTAGGGGAATCTTGAGTTAAAAAATAAGGCTAACCAAATGTACTACAAAATTAATGTTAAAAGAACCAATACGATTCAAGATGATGATATCATCCTAGGGGTAAATTTTTTTGGAGAGAAAAGAAGAAAAAATAGTTTTTTTTAATAGTATTTTCAGCTTATCTCTTTCTAGGTTTACTCAAATGTCAAATGTAGACACCCATTGGATGTAGAATTAAATTTCACATCTAATGAGTACCAATTTTTCATACTTTTGGGTAGACCCACATGAAAAAAACAAAAATACATGAAAAAACCTTGACCATGTTTTTTCATGTATTTTCAATTTTGTTTGTTGCACGTCTATTTAGAAGTATGCAGAGTGGGTACTGATTGGATAAGGAATTTAATTATTCATCTAACGGGTGTATACAATTGAAATTTTAGTAAACCTATATGGAGGTACAACAAAAATATAATAAAAAAAATAGTTTTCATTATTTTCCATTAAAATTTCATACCTCTTATTTTATTACTTTAACTATTATTTTATTATTTTCCTTAGGAGGACCATTTTAGACATCAAAATTCCCCTTATTATTTGGCATGTCCAAAGGATAATTATCTAACCCCTTCATCGACCAAATTCTTCATGATTTTGTAGAAAGTGTTATATCCTCCTTTAAGGTTGTAATTTTTTGCTATAATCAAATACCTATCAAATTGGAATATCAACAAAAGATCACTTTACCTTCTGATGGGGAATGTTTTATTATCATAACTTTCCTTTTGGTATTAAAAATGTTGGTGACAACTTTTTGTGGGCCATGTCCTATGATTTTCATGACATCAAACAAATCACTGAGGTATATTTGGATGTTATTACCACTTGGTCCCACTAACATGAGGAACCCCTACCCATATTTGGGAAGTATTTCTACAATGTTAATACTATAATATTGGTTTAAACCTACACAAGTGTGTCTTTTGTGTGGTGTCAAAGAGGTTTCTAGGATTTATAGTATACAAGGACATGATTAGAGGCGATCCTTCAAATGGTCTCGATAGTATCATTGTGCTTTTTCATCCATCTTGATGATTCTAGAGTGGGAAAATTTGAGGAATCAACTCATAGGAGCATTTTTACCAGCAACACCCAGTTTGACAAGTTGGGGTATGAAACCTTCTGGGAGTAGATTGATGCATTAAACATGAATTTTTGGGGGTAAAAAATTATATCTTTAGCACAAAACCTTTATTTTCCTATTCTACACTCAAAGATTTATAACACCACTTTCATTACCCAAATTTTGTAGTGTATTTAAGAACATGTAATTTTAGGGTGCCAACGTTGAAAGTTATGATCCCAAGCTCTATTATATGATGTAAGCTTTATTTATATTTTTCAAAAAGTTAGATCTGAAGAAAGGGAAAATCAATAGAATATGATGCTTTGGGGAGGGTGAAACTTGACTTAAGAGGGAAAATATACCTTTGGTGAATATTTCCCATTGATGTGTTGGTTAGCCTTGCCATGAAATTGAAATGTTGGGAAGATGAGGGTCAAGATGTGATTACAAAATTAATAGGAAGGAGAAATAAAGGGGTTCTTCTTCTTAGTTATTAATATTTTAGTTTTCACTCTTCCATTACTTTGTCATACATCTCTCTCTCTCTCTCACTCAATGATTTGAGTTGGCATGGGAATTGGTGACAACTTGTATAACACTAATTAAATGTGTTGTAGTGCTTTTGTCCTTGGACTAGATAGCTTTGTGGATTGGAAGTTGTCATATTTTTGTGTGGTAGAGACAAAATTGAAGAAGGGAGGTTTGAAGAACTGAAAATATCAAAGAAGGAATCCCTTATCCTCTACATACCTTCATTGTAATTTATGAATGTCTATCGTCCTAATCAAGGAATGGAAATGCTAAACACTAAGATCCTTTCTTGTGTGTGGAGGAGAGTGGCATTCACTCTTTGTGTTAAATCTAGTATGAAACCTATGTCCTAAGTCCCTAATTTTATTTTTCGCTTAAGGCATAAAGATTTGGATCAATAGTGGCCAACTATGAAAAATATTGTAGTATAACTGAGCCTATGGTTGGGTGGAGAGTGGCGAAGCCTTACTCAGTTAAAATTTTTAGAATATTTGTCTCAAGATA
Organism: Pinus taeda; assembly: GCA_000404065.3. Taxonomy (NCBI): domain Eukaryota; kingdom Viridiplantae; phylum Streptophyta; class Pinopsida; order Pinales; family Pinaceae; genus Pinus; species Pinus taeda. The sequence continues at coordinate 160,056 of APFE031525968.1, read as the reverse complement.
ATTATCTTTTACACATAATTATTTAATTTTTCTATTCAACATGTTTATATGTGCATGTATTTACCCTTCATCAAATTTATTATTTCTATAAATGTGATACTATTTGGTTGTAGTTTTTTTATATGTCTTAAATTTTGTAACAACTCTAGTTGAGGGAGATAAGATTCCTAAATTATTCTTTAAACAAATCATGTTGGCATATCTGCTAAAACGTTTCCTCTTAGAGGTTTTAGAAGTTGAAACTTGGACCATAGTGAGGGTAAATCCCACTAATCCTCTAGTCCATTTTTCAATTGTTAGGTCATGAAATTTTATGAAATATGATCCTATGAAGTTGGGATGACCAAAAGCGTCTTTAAACATGTCATGTTAGAATTTTTTCTATAATGTTTCTTCTAGGAAGTTTCAAAATTTTCAACTTGAACCTTAGTGAGGGGAATCCCACTGATCATTTGGACCAAGTTTTATATATTAGGTCACCATGTTTTATGAGATATGATGAGAGGAAGTTGAGCTTCTTGGATGCTCCTAAATTCATGCAAAAAACATGTCATGTTGGTATTTTTTCTATAAATTTTCTTCTTGGAGGTTATAGAATATGAAACATGGAACATTGTGAGGGGAAATACTCTTAACTATTCAAACAAACTTTTATATATTTTATTATGATATTTTAGGATGTGTGATCAAAAGTAGCTGGGCTTATTGGATTCTCCTAAAATCACACATCAAATAATTCATGTTGGATTTTTTACTATAACTTTTCATCTATGAGGTTCCAACAACTAAAACTTGGACCATAGTGAGGAGAATTCCCATTGATTATTTGGTTCGGTTATCAAAACTTGTACTACTACAATTTGGGACATATTCTCTAAGTAAGTTGCTATAATAGTTTGTATGCAATGTGTTTGAAGGAAATCCCAAATGGTTTAATGATTCATCGTATACAAATTGTTTGATTAAATGTTCTAATGAAAATTTTGTTTTATGGATGGGATAATATTTATGTATGTTAGCATTGATGTATGATAGTACTATTTTAGCTAATATATGCCCATATTCATAAAAATCATTTGAATAATTTTTTTTAAAGGTGTTTCATTACAATTTTCATGCAAAATATTTAATAAAAATACCTCAAAGACAAAAATTAAAAGCTACACGATTGAGTGCTATATTTCAGTTAGCATGTTACAAGTGGAATAAAAGAAATGTCTCTTATTCTGTTTCATACAAAATATTTGAAAATGTCTACAGGAAAATGACTACATAATTTTTTGTATAGGAAGTAAATAAAGAAAGGTTTACATTTAAAGTATTTGATCAAATGAATGAGAGATGAAAATCAAGTTTTTGCAAGTGTGGTTAGGATAGATTTAGTAGGGGTAAGTGACAAAGTGGTATTAGAGATTATTTCCAAGCTAGTAAAAATTAAAAATAAAATTTTTGGTCCCTCATAACATCCATAAGTCATTTAGGTAACTATTTATGTTACAAATCCTTTCCAATGACGCAAGAATTTCCTCAATCAAAATCGATATGCAAATATTATGCCTCTTGGAAGTTGACCTTCTTGTTTTGACCACCATAAATCATGAGGATTCCATGTAATCCCCATTACTCATGGTAAAGAGGCTAGTCACATGATCATGATGAAGAAGACTCTAAGAGAGTCAATACTATAACTCTATTTAAGAGCTGAAGGAGTCAATCCTAACCACTAATGGGCTATCAGGTTATGTTTCAAGTGTGCCACTAGGAGTAAAAGTGGTTCCACTGTTTTCATATGAATTGTGTTCCATAGATGAGTAGAGTAGACGAGAGCGATAGGGAGAGATGTTGGGTTGTGTTATTTTCTTTACACATAGTTAACAAGGGGTTTGAGGGGTACCTGTAACCCCACTTTATGGGGTCCGGGGCAGCGCCCCGGAAAATTTTG
>APFE031525968.1:101224-153361 GCA_000404065.3 Pinus taeda | reverse complement strand
CACCTATGGTTTTGTGCATGATTTTCACACATGTTTTTTGGACGCGATGGTTTTCGGTCCATGGTATTGGATGCTTTGGCATGTATAAATATGTATTGTAACATTGAAAGGAACATATGAAAAATCAAGCTAGTAGTCTCGGTTTTGAGATCCAGTGGGAAATCTCTGTGTATATGTGTTTTATGTGTTATGCTCTCGCATTTTTATTTTTCCTATGATTTAGAATTCGTATGCAGGTAATTTTTGTACAGGGTTAAAACCTACAAGAGAGAAAATAGAGATGATTTCTACACTTTAGTAGCCCATGAGCCATATGCCTTACTTATTTGTACTTGCATCCAATTTACAGATCCTAAAATCTAAAGAGAAATAAATCATCATAGTGTAGATTTCATATTTTTAAGTACAATTTTATCCATTTTATTGTGAAGAAATATCTAGTGGAATGTCCATGATATTTTATGGATGATCAAAGTCTAAGGATATAATCAATTTTCCTCCTCCTTTTACTCATTTCCAACTTTAACATTTATAAGGGAAGGCTACTTTCTTGGGTAGACTTATTGCTAATTACAATGAGACAAAGAAGTATGTTATGCGATTATTGAGGAAAGAAATACATTTTGTGTGGGATGGAAAGGTCTACATATATCCTAATACTATAAAACAAGACTTGTTGCATGCTCCTTTACCAATCTCTCTTTATTTTAATCAATAATATTTCTTTGTCTTGTGGCCTTTGAATCAACCATTGATATATTTCTCAACCAGGAAGAAGAGATGCACAATGAACACATTATTCATTACCTTATCAAAGGCCTTATTGGTCCTTAGATTCATTATTCCCACATCATAATCATTTTATATAGAATGTGTGTATATCTTCTAATGATTAATGGCATTACATACTCTTGCGAAAGACCATGATAATCACAAGTTCCAACCCCATGAAACATATCCTTAGTCAACAAATCAATGAGGGAGAATACTCAAAATGGTTTATCATAATCCAAGAATTTGATGTTGAATTTATTGTTTCCAAGCCCAATAAATATTTAACATTCGTTAGGTTAATGTATGATTGAACATGACTTGATGAAGAACCCATGACTAAGGAATTATTGGTTGATGATTCCTTATTCCTCACTAGCTTTTATGATCAATGGTGTTATAGGATTGTTTGTCATCTATGATCTTTAAGCCTCCTAATGGGATCACTCAACATCATATTCCCCATTTACATCATCATTGCACAAAGCCTTATACATGACTCTCTCATTCCCCAAAGTTTCTGTCCTAAATTGTGTCATCTGAGCTAGTTTTAGGAGTAATGCACCTTGGCATCTAGATGGACAACGTTCAACTATAGGTTGCTCGATTGTATCTCACGTTGATCAACTACAGGTTCCTCTCATTTACACCTCTGTTGGTTCTATAACTTTAGGAAAAAGAGAGAGAATCCTGAAGCCTCCATTTCTAGAAGCTTCCATGATCTGTTGTAACCATTTACCTTAGATAAAAATTTTGAATCATATATTATCCCACCTTGGAGTTTCCATCTCTTATCCTTAGATCTCATCCTCCCATCAAGAGTGGATCTCAATCCCAAGATTGGTAAAAGGATAAGAACTCCTAACTTACCTCACTCCTTTGCATATTTACAACCTTCCATATGCAAGGGGTTGGATTTTGGAGAGTGATTCTACCTTGATGATTCTATTATGAGAGTTGTCCTTTGATGCATTTAGGGTGATTGGAGGTGCACTTTATGACAAAGGAAGGATAGGTCAACAACTTGGAGGAGCTCTTCTACAAGATCAACACCTATTTATGGTTATAACTCACTCCATTTTTATCAATACAAAGAGTTATTTTGTTTTCCTATATGTGATGGTTTCATTTCATATATTTAAATACCATGCTGATCTCTTGAATACATTAGATAGATGATGCTACATAGATATCGTAGTTTCTTGGCTTGTGTTTTCTGGTTTTTCAGGTTCTAATTTTGGCAGTTGGAGCTAGGATTGGAGCATTAAAGACAAGGAAGGATCGAAACATACGATAGATTCCAAGTAGGTTTCATCCCTTCATCTACTTAATTTAAGGAAAACATTGGGTCCTTAGTCATTATGTTTCTCTAGGTTAGCCACCAGACATAGGGGAGATAAATTGTCCGTAGTCATAAATCTTGCATAATAAATTAGCGACCATATTGGGGAATGGTTTATTCCCTTGGTGGTTTCATTGTCCATTGTGTTTGGTTTACCTCTTTCATAGACACTTGTTGCTTTACCCAGCCATGACCAGACCTAGAAGTTATTGCATTGAGCCTTGTTTATAATTTTTGTGTCGTAATTTTGTTTCCCCGAACCAACGCACTCTCTGGTCTGCTAACAAAGAATTGCACCCCACCTGGGCCCTCTTTGTGCCTGCATTGCAAAGCACTGGTGCCTCTTCTACACTTGTGTTGTTCACTATTTTTGCACAAAAATTGCCTTGCTTTCTCAATGTTTCCTTGATCAACCTACTTCCAAATAACGCTCCTTGAGTCTTGAGTGCCTTGTGGTCTCTGTGAAGCCTCCATTTGGTTTGAATGCCTTTGGTAAGAATTTTTTTCGATTTTTATTTTTTCTTATCGTCAGGTTGCTTGAAAACTTGTTTTGTTTGATCATTGATCGCTTGGATGAATTGTTGTTGTAGTCCTCATTCTTAAAACTACATTTGAATCAATGATTAGACTTTACATCTTAGTTTTCCTTGTTTCCGAAAATTAAGTGTGGTGAAAAGATTTTTTTTTTACATTGGAATTTAGGGTTTTTCATCTACATTGGTTTAGGAATAGTCACATGAAAATTGAATTGCATTGAGCATCTCATTTGCTTCATTTTATATGTTGCATATTGTTTGTCTCTTCCATTCCTTAGCCAGTTATTCATTCAAGAGAAAGATTCCATTTCCTCATGCTAGATTTTCATTTTAGGGAATTCAAGTGAATTCATGGTGAGCCATAAAACTAAAACTTAATTCAAGATCAACATAAAATTTACTAAATCAACCTAAGGAGAATTTGTAAAATTAATGCAAACAGAAGAGGTCTAGGCTAGAGATGTGTTTATAATGTTGTTAAATGTAGAAGTTGTCATTATTAGCCAATGTTGCATCATGGGGGTGAAATCCTGTTCCACATATAATAATGTATCGATGTACCTTTGCATATATTGGTGGCACTCCACGCACATAAAATATATGGGAATGCTCTCATGAAATGATGATGCATTACACAACACTACTACGGAGTACAGTCCTCAGTACCATTGTGTATATTTTGGGAGTCCCCAATAGGTTTCTATCCATCCAAAGGTAATTGATTATGCTATACTGTATATCGTGATACACCGAACACAACATTCAGGGAGATTGGCTACAGTATGTTAAGTCCTTGGTTTACCGAGGTGTATATTTCAGTTCACAATTGCTTGGTAATCGTTTATGCCTAGATTACACTATTTATTTATTTATTTTTAATAAATTTTACTATCTAACGTGGAACAACAAGATCCCCCACTTCGTCATTCACGTAGAATGCAAAATAAGCCTACTCTTCCACCAAAGGATACACTTGGCCGTCATCAGAAGCATAAAATAATGTAAACTACTAAATTAGGAAACTAGGGAACTACTTCTAGTCCTCATAAATATGATCAACTGGAATCATTTGTACCCTTGAGTACCGAACCTAAGGTTACATCTACTTTTTTCGGTGAAACTGACACAACAAATACTGAATTACCTGAAACTTTGTTTCCTGAGGTTATACAATCTAACTTTCTCGAGTCAGAAACTTTATTTCTTGAGGTCATGGAACCTGAGGAGCCTCAGTCATCTTTACCAATAACCTTGAGTATTTCATCTTCTCTTACTTTGTCTCAGATGGATCCACCTACCATATATATCAGCCTCAATGGTGGACCGCTTCCACCTAGACTTGTGAATATCGAGGGGATCCCATAAGAAGAGCCTCATCCTTCTACTCATTTGAAGGGACTTTTCCTTTATCCAACCCATCCTCTTCTTCCTCCTCCACCTCCTATACAAACTTCTTTACTTGGTTATCTTGATTCACCCACAAATTTCACTAGCTAATCTACATTGGGATTCTTGACCATGACTGGAACTCATATGCCTTCCCAGCCTGCATCTACCACTATGGTTGAAACATTAAATGTTGCTTCCACATATATGTTTTTGATGTGACTAGAGGCACATTTGTATGGTGGCCCGTCTGTCCCATTAGGTTATCAATCCTTATATGGTACATTATCTGGTGCATCTTCTAGCTTATGGACATCCCCCATGTCTTCCACTTCAGGAATTCCATCTAGCATGTTCTTACCAATGTTGCTCATATTGCTCCTTCTCCTCCTCCTATACCGACAGTTGAATAGTAGGCTGGCCCTTATGTTAGTGGGAAAGGTCCTCTTCAGCAACCTAACTATCCTTATGTTGGGTACCCTCCGCATGGAGGGACATTGCTCCATCATTACCTCCCCCTTTGGCAGGGGTGAAACCTGTTGTTGGTATACCTCAAATTTGTTACCAACCTTATTATGGTCCTCCTTATTCTTCGATGGTTGCTAGTGTTTGGCAACCCACTTTTCCCATTCAACTCGGTTCAATGTTGGGTTCACTGTTTATTTGCCAACCTATGCCATCTTCATCTCGAGTTCCTGTTCCTCAATCCATACCTCAACAAGCTTATATTCATGTAACTCAACCTATACAGGCTATAATCGCATCTCAACACATTCCTCCAGTATCTGTTACCTCTCAGGTCCCACTTACTCGACTTTTACAAGTTCCTTTCCAATCTCAATCACTTGCAAAGGTATTCCTCAAATTCCAGTAGGAAAGAATGTGTATGGAATGACACAGTCTCAATAGAACCCTCTTTATCATGGGACAATGCAAACTCCCATCGTGAAATAGTGTAGACCTTATCAGGTTATTCCTCATGTTCCTTTTCAAGGCCAACAAATTCATGGTTACCCTACAGCTAGTCAACAAGGCCACTTGTATTCTGGCTATCATAATCCTCCTTATTCTGGTACCCAGGTTCCTTATTACCAGTACCCTACTTATTTAGGAATGTAAGTTCCTGTTTCTTAGACTATTCCTTCATATCCAAGTCATCCTCTACCGAACTTTAATTGGAAGTCACCTTTTATAGCCACCCTTGAGTTTCCAGATTTGACTCAGCTCACCAAAAAACCCATAGCTCATTTGCCTTGGTGGTCGATTATTCCTACCAAATTTCATTTTGATATCCCTAAATTCAATGGGAATATTAGAGAAGACCCATCGACGAATGTCATTACATATCATCTATGGTGTTCATCAAACTCCCTTAATGACAAATCTATTCGACTTTTTATTTTCCATAGAATGCTTACGAGTACTACTGCTAAATGATATATCAAGTTACCCAGAGCTTCATTACATGATTTCAACACCTTAGCCAAAACCTTCCTTACACATTTCTAGTTGCCCAGCAGATATGAAACTGGAATGGAATTGTCAAGCAACTTCAAACAATCTAATTCCACGCACATTTCAAATCATATTCATGAGTGGAGGCGTCATCACTGGTTGGTCAAAACTTATGTTCCCAAACAATTGCTCGTGGAATGGTTTACCAAATCTCTCTTGGCACCCATAACATAAGATGTGGACAAAGGTGGAGTCGTGACTGAAGATCAAGTAATTTCTCATGCACAATATTTGGATCATGTTTATACCCAATGTAGCATGCTCTATGATAATATATTGAATTCTCAAAGACTTTTGAATAATGTTCCTCCTCCGCCTGGTAAAGAATATCATAATTTTGATGGCATTATTGGTTCTACCAGCTTGCATATAATGAGTAAACCATCTGGTATTGCTCCAACCACATCTGCTCAAAATCGTTAGTCCAATCCTCTTGCGACTTTTGCTTCTGACATAAATGTTGTTTCATCTGATAAAGGAAAGTCTCAATAGCAACCTAGAAGCAATAAGAAAGGAAAAGGTAAGAGAAGAAATATACCTCTCCACAGGATAAATAAACAAATCACTCTTCTGACGAGAAACGAAAGCCTCAATATTCTTTCTTGATTTGCAATGAGGAACAATTTACACATGATTTCCCTAACCATGTTGAAGTGAATCAATTTCTTAAGTCCTCCACTTCTCCTATAGTGTTAAGTGAACCATTTCCTAATCAAGAGACTCAATGGTTGCTCGAGACCCACCTTCCTCTAACATGGTTTTGATTCTTTCCTCTTCAAAGCTGAGATCTGATGTTTTGGTAGCTACTCAGAACAAGGATTATGGTAATGTGAATCCACCGAATGGTTAGGCTACTGATCAACCTGCCAGTTCATCACCATCCTCGTTAGATCCCACTCCGTCGTCGATTCCTACCAGATTTACTATTAAACCTTCGAAGGTTGTTATTCATAAGTTAGTTTTCAACCCTCATGCAAGAGTCACATAGAATTGTAATGTAATTGAAGACTTGTCTCAGTATCCATCAGCTATGTCGAATATTAAGGTGTTGTAGAATTCCCTCTCCAAAAAAAGGCTTTACTTTCAACTATTGGATGTGTCAACCCATCATATTCCAACCTTATTGTTTTCTCTCATGAAAATAATAACCCTCAACTTCCAAGTCAATTATATTTTACAATCCATGTCACCTTCCGTGGCAAGAATATTCATCATTCTACCATGGATGAGGGAGCCTTGAATTGTATTATGTCAATGTCTTGTTGGAAGGTGATTGGCTCTCCTTAACTGAGTGAGTCACCTACTACATTGAAAGCCCTTGACGGTAGAACATACACAACTTGTGGGATTTTGAATTCCCTGCAAGTTGAATTAGGAGGAAAACTGTGTCCATAGAAGTTGAATTTATTGACAGTCCTCTTGATTACAATATTCTATTAGGACATCCATGGGTTTATACCATGGTTGCAGTCATCTCGACTTACTTTTGTATGATCAATTTTCCTAGTAAAGGTGGGCTTGGAGCCATAAGCCAACTCACCTTTTCACCTCCAATTTGCATGTAACTGGAAGTGCCCCTCTCGTAGGGGAAACTCTACAGTCATATCAACATGTCAAAGTTGGATTGTTGAAGTATTCTTCACTTATGGTAACCTTTTCACTCCCTCCTACTCTCCTTCCTGAAAACTCATCTTTGGTAGCATATATCAACATGATATCATCTTCTACTATCCTGGATGGTCCATGGATTGTACCATATCAAACTGACATCCAAATATTTGGATACTAAATGTCGATAAGCCCCATTAAGCTAATTACGAGGCCATTTATTCATTTTGTGTGGTTTCTTCCTTTGATTTTCTTAATTGGATAGATAGATCATTGATTAAGGTAGAAAGATCATTTATCGTGTGTATTCCATATTGATGAAAATTAATGAGCCTCATCATTGGGTAACTATATGGACATCGATACACCTCCAAGATTATTTAAATCAACTCTTCTCATATTTCCTTACATATTTTGATTGTATTTTTCTTAATGAGATGAGTAAAAGTGAGATGTTATGCCTAGTAGACTAATGTGCATTGGTTGCAGGTTTTTGAAAGCAAAGAATGGTAAATTTGTCTAATTAAGGGTAGAAACTTGAATGAGACAAGGAGGAGAGATTGTAGGAGATAGATCCTCCTCATTTAATCCTCACTTATTTGAATATTCTTCCATCAAATCACACTAGCTCAGAGTTGCAAGCAGCCGAGCCATGAAGATCAAAATGTAGCCGAGCAAGTGATAGTTCATATTGAGTTTGGGAGCCGAGCCTCCTTAGATTTAAGGAAGTAGCTGGAGAGTTTAGTTGTATAAATAAAGAGGCCTAGAGCCTCATTAGGATTTAGATTTTTTATGTAAGAGCACTAAACATTTTTCAAGTTCAAGATTTGTGGAAGACATTGTTATATAATTTTCTAATATTATAATGAGAGTGACCATTTCCTTGATCTAGCACTGATTTGACTCAGAGGCATGAAGCTCTTGGGTTAGGGCCCAACCCTAGTAGAAAGGGCTCCTCTTCTATTATTATGTTTAGTTGATTTCATGGATTAATTATTGAATTGGTCTTAGTATTATTTCATTGCAAGTAGTTGTGGATTTGATTAGTTTGCTTCCATTTGTGTACTTCTTTAGCAGTAGGTTTAGGAAGATAAAGGAATACCAAAAAGATGATAGTAGGAAGGTTTGGCCTCACTCCTCCCTTAAGGGACCATGGTTTGAGGAAAGAACTCCTATGCAGCCCCAAAAAGACAAAATTCTGATTTCTTATGGAATTTACGGATTTCTGCTACTTAGTCCAACATCTTTTCAATTTTCATGAATAGGATTTAATATCCATTTCTGATATCATCAACCTTGCATTAGATCTCATAAGGGTTTCACATTATTCTGCAATTTTTTCCATGCATAAAATAGGCAACTAGATAATGAAATTCTGTTTTCTTAGTTAATTGAAAATCTTTCTCATTTGATATGATTGATGGATAAATGCCAGTGATTGATGTAGTGCAGGAGCTTCAATAGTGTAGGGATATCTCATGACCAACAACCCCAACCTAACTTCATCCATCCATGATCATAAAAAGCTACTGAGTCCCTCACCCAATCCATTATTCCATAAGAACAACTTTCCAAGGTTGTTGAGCAAATCCAACCATCTTACAAACTCTGTTTTGAGCTCTGAATAAGTCCTAGTCACTCTCTTTCCTTATTTCTCCCTCCATTCACCTTACCTAATCCCTACACCACCTTCCAAATCATTCCTATTGCTCTCAGCCAGATCCTGTAGGAATATAGGGAATCGTGTAGGAGCATCATGACATCCTATAGGAGGCATTAAGAAATCTTGTAGGATGACCTGTAGTGGCCTGTTTTGAAGCCGAATTGTGGAAAAAGCATCTAAGAAGATAGGAGAAGATCCATAATTTCCTCCTAAGCCATCTAAACTTCCACCACCGTCTCTAACCCACCTGTCACATGACCAAAAGGATTTAGCATTCACATTTTCACAAAAAGAAGACAAAAATGAAAAAAGAGTTATTATGTTCAATTACATGCACAACAGTAGAATGTTTGGTTATTTCAGATTGCATGCCTAGGATAGGAACATTACAAACATGTTAACTTAGCATTCTTTTGAAGCAAATCCTCTTAGCAGTTAGTTATATGAATGGTGTGTTTAAACATTTGATTTTAGTCTTTCCTTACTACTGTAGACAATATTTTAGTTTGTGCGAAATTCCCTTTTTCTCATTGGTAATCAAGCTTCTTCTAAACCAATAGAAGGATGATTTGAGAAACCATAGTGGTATATCACCAGCTTAGCAATGACAAAGAGTGGACCCATCACATCTTCTTGTTTATACAACATTGTGACCTCCATGTTTGTATGAACCATGGGTTGATAAAGTAAAGTTGGTAGCCCCATGAGTTGTAGCATTCTTGCTGCAATACTAGTGCTCATCAAAAGCATCATGGAATCATGATGCTGGATGATACGCCGTGGGATGAAAATTGCCATCATTCCTCCTTGATTCTATTAAGGATAGTCTTAGTGACACATACTCACCCAATTCTGTCGAACATTTTACGAATTGCGTGTCTATTCATGAGGTCAACTTGGAAAAGAACCTTTTGAATATTGAAGAGACAATGCCTCTTGATATTTCCATTAAGATAGTTGTTGTTAAAAATATACACATTGGAGCATCTTGTTTTCCATCCAGGATCGATATTTATCAAGCCCTTTTTCGTGAGTTCCAAGATGTCTTTGCCTGGACCTACAAGGAGATGCCAGGTATAAACCCGACTATATTTGTGAATGAAATTAAGACATATCTTGATGCCAAACTAGTCCAGCAATGCCTCCGTATGGTCCATCCCAAGAAGGCTACTAATACTAAGGTTGAAGTTCAAAATCTTCTTCAATTTGGTGTTATATACCTCATTCCTTTAACTGATTGGGTGTCAAATGTAGTTCTTGTCATGAAGAAACAAGACACCATTTTAGTGTGTGTCGATTATCGAGATGTGAATCGTGCACGTCAGAAGAAGAATTATCCCACCCCATTTATTGAACATATTCTTGATGATTGCACTAGATGCAGAATTTATTCATTTATGGATGGATTTTCAGGCTATAATAAAATCAACATTCTCCTCGTGGACTAACCTAAAACTGATTTTATTTGTCCTTGGGGAACTTTCACCTATAGGAAACCCTTGTTCGGTTTAAAGAATTTTGGGGCCACATTTCAACATGCCATGGATTATGCTTTTTCATGATATCAAACACATCATTCAACCATATTTGGATGAACTCCATGCTCACTCAAAACATTGGGTTGATCATCTGATGCATCTTCGGCCTATTTTCATTCATTGTAGACATTATAATATTTGACTTAACCCACAAAAATGTGTGTTCCATGTTAGTTCTATTCAACTTCTGGTATTTTTCATATTGAGACAAGGAAGTCGTATCGATCCGTTGAAAGTATAGGAGATTGTTGATTTTGCTACACCATATTCACTTGTTCAGCTTCAAAGAATTCAAGAGAAAGCTAACTTCCTACAAAGGTTCATCCCTAATTACACTCAGTTGAGCAAAGGATTTACTCACATGCTCAAAAAATGGATTCCCTTCCATTCGGATAATGCTGCTTAGAAAGTCTTTGATACCCTGAAATATATATTGGTTCGGTCATCTCTTCTCTATCCCCATGATTATTAGTGCAACTACCTCTAGTATCTTTCTCTTGAAATTTCTACTATAGAAATGGTATTAGTCCAAGAACATGATTTAGGGATTGGACATCCCATTTATTATCTAAGCTAGAATCTTAATGATACTAAGATCCAATATTCCCACATAGAAAAATTAGCTTTGGCGGCCATCCAAGCTATCTGAATATTTCACAATTACATCTTGCTTTGGAAAACTATGGTCGTTTTGGATTGCAAACCTATGACAAACATTTTGTGACATCAATTTTTGGGGGGGAGTACCCAAAATGGATTGTTATCTTACAAGAACCGGACATGGACTTCATCAAATCCAAGTCAAAGAAATCCCTGGTTTTCATGGAACTAATGTGTGATCTTCCTTCCCCTGATTCAAAATCTAGATCTGACAAATCTTCTAATCCTGAGGAGTATTTCTTTTTGATCTTGTCATCTGACCCACGGTATGGAGATTTCCTGATTTAACTCCAAACCTAGACTTCCTGGTGTGATACCTTTCTCTAAAAGCAACGATGTATTTGTTACCAAGTCCGAGATTACATAATTATCGATGACACTCTTTACCATCTTATATTGATACAATCTTACGAACGTGCCTCACAGTTGAGGAGTTTGAGAAAGCCTTATATGAATGAAACATGGGGGCATGTGACAGACATTTATGTGGTTATGCTACCACAAAGAAATTTTTACATGTTGGTTACTTCTGGCCTACTATATTTCACGACTGCATCCTCGCTATCTAAAAGTGTCATGTGTGCCATATATATGATCATAAGGCCCATGCTCCACCCACTTCATTGTATCTGATTATAGTTGTTGGTCCCTTTCCAAAATGGGGTATCAACTTCATGACATCTAATCCTCACTCTGATGTGGGCCATGATTATATTATTGTTGTAGTTGATTACTTTACTAAATGGGACATGGTGATGCCTACATTTAAAAACACTGGAAAAATGACCGCATACTTATTTTTCAACCACGTCATTGCATGGTTTGGTGTTCCCCAAGAAATAGTTAGGGATCATGGAAAACATTTCCAGAATCATATGATGACCGAACTATCTGCTAAGATGGGAATTTCCCATGAAAGTTCCACTCCCTAGTATCTTTAGGCTAATGGATAGGTTGAGTCCATCAATAAAGTTCTTAAGATGATGCTACAATGCATGGTAGTGGTCCACAAATCATACTAGTATTTTCTTCTTTATGATCCTTTATGGGCATACCAAACTTCAACCATAACTACTACCCAATTCACACCCTTTTAGTCGGTATATGATTTGGAACCTATCCTCCCAATTGAATTTGAAATTCTGTCATTGAAACTAGTTGTGTAACTTCTTCTTACAACTTCCATAGAGGAGAAATGTATTTTACATCGGACTCGTTTAAATGAAACGTAGTGTGATGCTACTATAGCTAATTAAGCTCATAAAAGATGCATCAAGGAGCAATATGACAAAAGTGTCAATCCTCGAGTCTTCTCAAAAGGAGACCTTGTTCTTTTGTATGACTAGGAGTCTGATAAGTTAGGTTCAGGGAAATTTCTACCCATGTGGTTAGGTCCATATATTTTCAAACGAGTCCTTGCGAAAGGGGCCTATGTGTTAGTAGATTTTGATGGAATTCCCTAGGTGCCACCTAGAAATGGGTTGTACCTAAAAAAATACTATGCTAGATCTCAAGTGTAGCTTTCACTATGTACATAATGTCTATAGGTGTGTTGAGTGTGTTTGTATTGTGCCTTTTCAGAGTTTTACATGGTTTCTATTGATCTCCTTTTACGTTTGGTTTGCAAATGTCAGTATCTCTTGAAACTTTTGTTAGTTATGCTGATGCTGCCAGTCGTAGTACTTGAAAATTATCTTCCTCAAAAAGGGCTATATTTGCTCCAAATAGTGAGTTAGTGAGTTTGCAATGGATTTGTATTAGTCACCCCACCAACAACATCACTGAGCATAATGCAGTGGTTGAGCTACTGTCTGATGCTATTGCACATGGTATCTACCATTTAGTTGTCAATCTTGACTGACAAATCGTAGTACAACAACTTGATAGTGCCTATTCAGTTAGAAGCCCCCCTATCTCACACATGTTTTTAAGAGTTCTCCTTCTAGAAATACATTTCGATTTCATACAACATGAACACATTTCTAGAAATATAAACACATTGATAGATGCCCTAGCTAATCAGGTTTTAGATAGATATTTGCAATGAATGTAATTAATTTTCATTTCACATCACATCATATTGAAAATATAATAGAAACCCAAAAACATTGAAAATATATATATTAAGTTTGGTTTTACAAAAGCTTGTGCTCGAGACACATATGGCATTCATCATCCATATAAAAAAAATACATGCAAATGTCTAAGTAGAGAAATCAAAGTTGCACATGATAGAGTGACATTGCACGAGCCATCTTGTGAAGTAGTTAAATGATATGAATAGGCACTCCTATGGTGTATTGCTGAAGTCGCAGTGGAATTTGGTCGACCATGGTCTCATAGATTACATGTCTCAACCCTTCCATGTGGTGCTGTACCTCTAATATAACCTCTGTTACATGAGGATCGTGTAACATATCCCATCCTACTGTAGTGACCTGTACTAGTTCTACTTCCTCCTCCTATTGTTGTTCCTCTACACGACAAAGATATGTAGCACCAAGAGGTTGAACTGGTCCCACATCTACATGAAACATCAATAGTTTTGTCTTGGAAACATTAAAAAACAAAAATAAAATTCTAAAACTTTTGAAACTTAAAAGGTCAAAATGTCTTACCTAAAGCACCCTATTCCTCACCTTAGGAAGGATGAGCTCAGGTTCATCACAAAAATCCATGCCTTTATAAGGATAGTTGTTGATCATAATAAATTGTCTACACAAACATCTAGAGAAGGATGGTGAGAATAAGATCATTGATGGTCTTACATGACATGTGATCTATCCACCTCTTCATCAATGGAACCCTCAGATCGATAGGATTGAGTGTGATCTGTTGAGGCTGAAGCAATGGAAACCGTTCTAGTGGAAAGGAAACTAAGATCACACAGTATCCAAAGTTATTTAGTTTTATTTCTTTTTCTTTAGATAGGTGTTATTTCATGTTGACTAGAAGTCCCTCGCTCGAGTTCAAGAGTGTTGGTTTTAGACACTCCAACCCATATTGCATGTAAGATCTGCTTCCCACATGCAATGTTGATCTACCTATCAATCTTGCGATAATGAATATGATCGTTCTCAAAGGTAACTGAGTCACATCTTTTATATTAATATTTACATCCTTTGTTGGCTTGGCTTGAGGTCTACAATCGGTGGCGATATAATACTTCACTGTCTCCCCACCACTTCTCCCACCTAGGAGAGAGATGGGGAAAACCCTCATGGACAATCCTACCAGAAAGTAGATATCCTCTACCTTTATCTCAAGTAGATGTTCCCCAAACATGAATGCTTGTGCTTGAACATCCCATGAATGAACAAGGTATTTCAACAACTCCATCTGTTGCCTCATACTAGGAAGTCAGAAGAATTTTAGTAATCCACAGTTCTATAATGCATGGATGGTGGTAGGATTATTTGTTGCATTTAAATATTATTCCTCATGTTCTCTTTCTCTCCATATGAAAGCCATTTTATGCTGATGAACCCATGAAACATCAAAAAGAGATTCATTAGTATCCTTTTCATGCAAGAAGCTTGAGAAATTTTGAGGAAAAACTGCTAAATAAACATTATAATTGCAACCAACGCACCCCAAAAGAGAAAGCCAGAGCATTGCACCTTTGCCTATAGTGCATGACTGCTTAGATGCAATGCACTTTTCGACCCTCTAGGTCTGCTTGGTCCTAGGGTGAAATTTTGGAACCTTAAAGCCCTAGAAAACTTAGAAATTTTGCATGAAATCATAAAAGTGAACCACTAAAAGAAAGAGAAGGGTTTTAGCTCCTACCTGGAAGTGATGGTACTCAAAATCATCCACTAGATTGGCTACAATCAGCTGTAGAATATTGAGGGAAAAAAGTACTCAGAACTCTCCCTCTTGAAGGTAACTGTGAAATGGTAAAAATGAATAGTCATTTTTTAGCATATATGGTCATATTTTTCATTATTTTTTTCATAGTTAATGTTTTAGCTTAGTCATGATTCATTTTTACTATGAAACATGTATGTCTAATCCTTTTTGTGTTGTTCTGAGTAGGTTGGCAACTATTAATGGCTTTCATTGTGATTTAAACATGTTATTTTGATCGAAGAGTACACTTTTATCTCTTTTCCAATCTCTTTAAACATATGGAAAAGGAACCCTTGGAGTTCTATTTTAGCTCTTTTCAAACTCCCAAAACATGAAAATATTGTCACGCACTCGTCTTTTTGAACTTGTAAAAGCAAATCAAAAGACATCTACTTAGTATAATTTTAACACTTTTCCGGATTGAGATAGACTAACTACAAAAAATGAATACCTTAGTCTAACATGACTAAGAGGTTCTCTTGGGTATTTGTTTCTGCCATTTTTTGATCTGGATTTAAACAGGAATGCAAAAAATTATAGATATAACCATAAACACAGAGATTCAATGGAAATAATGCTTCATTTCATTAATTGTAAAATATTGAAATATGCTTACAAATAGAAATGGAGAAAAACTATCTAAGGCGATGGTAGCTTATCTCTGAGAAAAGATGTTGTGGCTACATGCCTCTGAACTGTGTTACAATGAGGCTTAGAGGCCTATTTATTGTTGAGAAACTATGGAAAACCCTAAACATCCAAAAACCTAACCCTAGAAGATGAAATGCCAAACTGTGGGCCCCGTTTGTGTAATTTGGTACATCAACTTCCCAGGGTCGTAACTTTGGCATACGATCTTTGTTTGACACATACAATAGGTCGTTAGAAAGATCTATATGAGAACTACAAATTTGGGAAAAAAAAATTGGTCCATGGACCCATGTTTCTCACAGATTTCCGAAAAAATGTTGTTTAAAGCCTCAAAATGGCTCTAGAAGTTCAAGACCCGAAAAACTGCTAAAAATAGCAAATTGTGCTACAATTACAGAAACTGAAAAAATAAAAGAGACAGTTGTGGGGGTCCAAGTGGGATAGGTGGGTGGCCACCAACATCCAACTTGATCAGTTTTAGACCTAAGGAACATCTGGAGTTTTCTTTGTCACCTCTTTTTCAAACTCTCTAAACATGAAAAGGATGTCTAGTTTTACCTTTGCTAGACTTGTTAAAACATAAAAGAATGATGGAATTGTCTAACATGACATGATTGAACCACTTCTTCTCACAACTCGTTAAATATAATGAGAGGGATTTATCTAAAGCATGGACTTACAGATCAAGAATATGCTATCTTCCTCAAGCTTGTTAAAAAATAAAGAGGTACTCACCAGTATGGTTGGGGAAATTGAGAAAACAGGATACTCCATTTTTTAATGGCAGTTAGTCTCTCTTGAACATGACAATATTCCACTTCATCTCCATGGATTTTGGTTTGGGTAATCTATTTGTATTTCGGTTCATCACACCTTCACAGAACCTCCATTTTGGTTTTGGGTCGATGTTGCCAGCTCCATTTCAGTGTTGTGAATGTGTTCAAGATAAGTCATTCAACTTATATCCATCATAATAGTCTTAAGCCTTCATTAATGTTTTCCTTTCCTAATCAGTTCCATATCAGCATCATTCTAATGTTTTTGTCTTAGTCATCATACCTATTTTGTGTCGTTGATGGGGGATACATCAAGGCCCTCCTTCTACGGGTCGATTCCTTTCGACATCAACACATTATCTAGGAAGTTCAATTAGAAACACCCATTGATACCATGGTGCTTGCATACATAAATGGAAAGTTTCCTCACTATCAATGACAAGTTTAGCTCATTGGCCTTTGACCGAAAGATTCAGTGTGGTGTTCGACATCAACTCATTTATTCATACCATACCAATTGTAGTTGAGTACCTTGAGATCCATTAACATCATCGATGGTTTCTCAAGTGTCTGTTAACAACTTACATCATTTGTTGGTAATCAGATGGTGTCCACTGTGTTCAACTTCAACTGATTAATTCACATGGTTAGACTCGTACATTGGTTGGTCATGTGAACGAGATAGAAGATCCCAAATCTAGTCTCCTCCATCTGGGCTGCCATTTCAGGATTATACAAGATCACTATATATAATTGCTATGATCATAATGACATTCATCCAATTATGGGTCCACCATCAGTCATCAGTGGACATATCTTTTAATCATTATACATGTAATGTTATCTTATGTGTTGAGTATGGGTATGCCTCCCTCAACAATATAATGTAAAGACGCAAATTTATTGTAACAGAAGATGAATCTGACCTATTGTTCTTAATCCCAACTTGTTACAATGTAAAGCACTTCAGTCACCAGTCATCATATCTGACTTTGCATGTTACGGGGCATTCCATTATAAGCTATTTTGTCTCATTTGATAAATCCACCTCCTAAAGGGATTAATGAACATGTTATTCCCACTTTACATCATGATTGCATAAATCCATATGTATGGCTCTCTCATTCCCTAGAGTTTCTACACTAAATTACATCATCAGAGCCATTTTTAGGACCAACAAACTCTGGCCTCTTTTTGGACAATGTTCACCTACAGGGTTCTCCATTATGGTCTGCGTTGATCACCTACGGGTTTGTAACAAGCCTTGTTAAAAATCCATGTAAAAATATATAAGACCAGGATCATGGGACATATATTCTAAGTCGAATGGTGGGTAAAACATCCAAGTGGGTGTCAGTTTGGTTTATTATGGATAAGGAAGTTGGAAAAGGAAATAACAAAGGCTTTGGAAAGGCAAGATGCATTAATTGGCATTTTATTTATGAAAATAATGGAAATTAGGAGAAAATGGAGGTGAAAGGTCACATGTTGCGTGTAAGGAGGAAAATGAAGGAAAATAATGGAAAATGAAGAAAATAGATGCCTTGTTAATATAAAGGCTTATGAGGATCAATGGGTAAGCTTAGGTCAATTTAGTTTTGGACCCCTCTTATCATTTCTCTCTCTCATAGTTAGAGTTTTCTTGAAGCGCTTTTGGAGGGTGTGGCATACTTGGATTTTTTGAGCAAGAAGGCAATGGAAGAGTAGCAAAGTGCAAGAGGACATCAGGATCAACATCTACATCATTTTTTTCTTTCAGGTATTGAGTTGAATATATGTTTTCCTCACTAGTTTTGGCATACATGGCATATGCATGTGGGTTTTTGGTTGTGATCTACCATTGGCATGGGGGATGGTAAGGATTTTTAGTGGATTTCCTAGCCTTTCCGTTTCCTGGATAGCCATGGTGATTTTGGATTTGTTTTCCTTGTTTTTTTTGGTTGGTTCTCATGTTTCCTTAGCTTGCGTTGAGTTATTAGTCTTAGAGGTCTTGGTTGGACAAACACTCTGGCAGTCCTATAACAACTTGGGTTGAGTTACTAGTCCTAGAAGCCTTGGTTGGAAAAATGCTCTAGAATCCCTTGGTGGGTTGAATTACTAATCCTGGAATCCCTAGTTGCACAAATTCTCTAGAAGCATGGTAAAAGCTGTGAGTTGAGTTACTAGTCCTCGAAGCCTTAGCTGGAAAACACTCTGGAAGCCCTACAAAGCTTGGATAGAGACCAATATGATGATGGTTTTGTGTTGTATGACTGTGAGCTGGAACCACTGTTTCATGGGTTGAGGTCGATGGCCTCTAGAAGCCTTGGATGGTTTTTGATTGATGTGTTCTATGAGATCCGACATTTATTATTATAATATGGAAAGGGGATGAATGGATGAAGAGAGATTTGGCTCAACCATTATACGGTTGGGTGGAATGTGGAAGTCCCATACTAGGTTTGGATATCACATCATCAATATGAGTTTATTTCTCCTTGTATTTCTATGAGTACCATACTAGTTATATTTGGCTTATATGGTCATGATTTCATTAGTATTTCTGCTACTATTATGCTAGTGATATATATGTTTTATGATAGTAGCTAGGTATGGCTCTCACCATGTTTTTACTGGTAAATGAATGAAAAATGTATCTGTGACCTAAAGGATGAAATGGCAGTTGATGTGTTGAGTCATCCATGTTTCTCAATGATTCTTAGCTAAGTATGAGACCCCTATGCTCAGATATTTTATTTACACATGTAGGTTACATATTTGTGATATGTTTGATGAAATGTTTGTCATGGCTAGTATGGGTCCAATCAAGATCTTATTCATGTAATTGCATTTGTGCTATCATTTCTTTGTTATTTTACTGTTCTAAAGATTTCATTCAATTCTGGGCAGTGACCTACGCTCTACGCCTAAAAATGTTGCTCAAATCCTGGGGAAGTTGGCACAACACTGTGAAAAATAGTCTCTGGGTGCTAGCTTGTAGCCCTGTGAGAGCATCCAAAGGTACCTAGATGTTGGCATGCCCATAGCATGAGATTGTATAGAGGTCAAGTGGTCTAAAATCTCAGTGGGACCTAGGGGTTGGTGGGTAGAAAGGTTGGAGTGGTTCCTGAGGGTCCTAATGTTGATGTTGAATTTCTGCATGGCTTTATTTCATTGGTTCCACTTCCTTAAAGTGACTTAGCAGGTCAAATCATATCATAGTGGCATATCATCACATGTTTACTCCAACTGGTTGGTTTGTTTGGTAGATGTGGGAGGAGGGTGTTACAAGGTTTCTCCCCTTTGCACTTGCGTTGGTTTTAGAAATCCATGAAAAAGAGAGAGAATTCAAAAGCATCCATTTCTATAAGCTTCAAAGATCTATTGTAGCCATTTACCATGGATAAAACTTTTGAATCATATCCTATCCTACCTTGGAAATTCCATCCCTTATCCTTAGGCTCATCCTCCCATCAAGAGTGGAACTCAATCCTAAAAAAGGTAAAATGATAAGAACTCCCAACTTACCTCACTCTATATATTTACAAACTTCCATATGCAAGGGGTTGGATTTTGGAGAGTTATTCTAACCTTATTCTATTGTTGTGAGATTTATCCTTTCATGCATTTAGGGTGATTGGAGGTGCACTTTTTGACAAAGAAAGGACAAGTCAACAACTTGGACGAGCTCTTCTACAATATCAACACCTACTTAAGATTGTAAATCACTACATTGACTATGAGTATGCTTCCCTTAGTAAACATATTCCATGATGTAAATGTATTCTAATATAAGATGATCTCGTCAGTTGTTCTTGATCTTGACTTGTCACAAGGTGAAGAACTTCAGTCATCAATCATCATCTCTGACTTTGCGCTTTATGATGAGCCCCAAAAATGTACAATTATTTGGGCTCATTCAACTTCCTAATTTGGCTTAGTCCACCATTCTCATTTGCTTATTGCATGTTTTTGATTATTTTTATGTTAATAGAGTGAATTTGGTTAGTCATTATGCCAACAAGTCTAATGGGTGCTTTGTGTAGCCTTGTTGGTCAACTTCGAGACAAAATTGAAGGTCTTAATGAGCACTTGGCAGCCTAATTCGTGGGAGAACAAGCTAGAGGATTTGTAGGAAGGTGTCCCCCTCATTTATGGGTCCTTACCTCGAATTCTCCACCATCAGCTCGAAGTTCAAAGGCCACCAAATCAATGAGCACAAGGGCAGCCAAGCAGCTCGGAGTTCAAAGGCCACCGAATCAACAAGTCAAGGGCAGCCAAGCAAGTCAAGTTGGGCTGCTGTTAACTACAAGTCAAGGGCAGCCAAGCAAGCAAGTTGGACTGCTGTTAACTACAAGTCTTGGGCAGCCGAGTCCCTAACTTTTAGGAGGACTGTTGGGTCATCAAATTTGTATAAATAAGAGAGCTTATGGCCTCATTTTGGTTAGCTATTTGTTGGCAAGTAGTTAGCTAGTTGTTAGCCATTTTGATAGTCAGTAGCTAGCTGGTAGTTAGTCATTTTGTTTTAGCCATTAGTTAGCTAGTTTGTAATTTGATTTGTAGGCCATGGATTAATTTTGCTTTCAGCTCTTTCTCAAGCTCTCCTTGTGGACAATTTTGATGTAACTTTTCATTCTTGGTTAATAAAGATGGATCCAGCTTTGCACCAGCTCTAAATCTCTCTTGGGAGGCTGTAGTTCTTGGGGTTGGGCCCATCTCAAGCACCTAGTACCTCCCTTGTTTATATTTATGTGTCTTTGCTGCATTCTCATAATAAAATCTGCTCTTTGAATTCATGGCATAAGTAATTTCGGTTGATGCATTTTCAGTTTGGTGACAGTCATAATTATTTGTTTCATTTACACTCCTCTCTCTCGTTCCATTACCATCTCCTCCATCTTGATCACGCATGCAACCATATCTCCTTGACCTTCGCTTCGTTATGTCCTCTCCCAAAGTCTTCCACTCCTCACGTAACTTCATTTCCTAACCTTTCATTGACATCACCCTTTACCCTCAACATACTCCCTACACCCATTTCCCATCTCATTCCTCCACTTCTGAGCCATCACCAGCCTTATCCCTACCTCACATATCTCTCCCTACCATTCCATCACTCCTCCATCTCTCAAACCTTCACGCCAATCATCCTGTAGAATTGCACAAAACATCCTGTAGAAGACTTACAGGACTATCCTGTAGAAACCTCTGAGTTTCCTGTAGGATCCCCTACAGACATCCTGTAGGAGGCCACTCACTCGGTTTTTGAGCTTCTGAACATGGAAAACCTCTGTGGATGGATGCTAAGGGTCCATAGGGACCTCACCTAGCCTCCCCAACCTGTTCCACGCTTTCCTTCCTTCTCCATCCCATCTGCACAACCAAACCCCAATTAGCACACAATCATAATCATTCCACCCACTTAAAGGAAAAATACAAAAACATGTCTTTTATGATGTAAGTAGTTTAGATCCATGCATTTTCACTTATTAGAGATAGTAGCAGCATTGGTAGAAGTTTCCTTCATGTCATTTGCATTATAGAGGCTAGACTAGTTAAATTAGAGTTTCCTAGGTTTACATGCTTTGATTTGCTTTCAGTTCATTTTCGTCAAGTAGATTAGTCTCCTTTGAGCTAGCTTTCATCCATCATTGATAAAGCTTCCTCTGTGAGCCTATATAAGTTGGCTTGAGCCCTAGCGGACTTGTGCCAGCTGACCAAGTGACAGCTGCGACAAAAGCTAGTACTTGTGCATATAGCACCGCCGCTTCCAAGTTTTTACGAACTATCGGGTTGATAAAATTAAGAGACAGGAAGCCCCAAGAGTTGTAGCATTATTGCTACAATACTGGGGCTCACCACTTTAGGGGGGACTCCGTTATAGCCTATTTTGTCACATATGATCAATCAACCCCCTAGTGGGACCAATCAGCATCCTATCCCCCCTTTACATCATCATTGCACAAATCCCTACGAATGACTCTCTCATTCGAAGAGTTTTTGCCCTGAACTACATCATTTGAGCTAGTTTTAGGACCAATGCACCATGTCCTGTTGCTGGACAACGTTCACCTACAGGTTCCTCTTCTTTGCACATACATTGGTTGTAGAAATTCAGGAAAAGGAGAGAGAATCCTCAAGCCTCCATTTCTAGAATTTTCCAGGATCTGTTGTAACCATTTACCTTGTGATAAAATGTTTTAATCCTATCCTATCCCACCTTGGATTTTCCATCCCTTATCCTTAGATCTCATCCTCCCGTAAAGAGTGGATCTCAATCCCAAGATTGGTAAAAGGATAAGAAATACCAACTTACCTCACTCCTCTATATATTTATATCCTTCCATATGCAAGGGGTTGGGTTTTGGTGAGTGATTCTACCCTTATGTTGTTGTTGTGAGCATTACCTTTCATGCATTTGAGGTGTTTGGAGGTGGACTTTGTGACAAAGGAACGACAAGTCAACAACTTGGAGGAAGTCTTCTATAAGATCAACACCTTTTTATGGTTGTAACTCACTCCATTTATATCAATACAAAGAGTTATTTTATTTTCTTATATGTGATGTCAATATTTCATATCTTTCAATGCCATGTTGATCTGTTGAATAAAATGGATATATGATGCTACATAGATCAAGTAGTTTCTTGGCTTGTGTTGTCTAGTTGTGTAGGTTCTAATTTTGGTAGTTGGAGCTAGGATTGGAGCATGCAAGCCAAATAAGGAGCAAAACATATCATTGATTCTAAGTAGGTTTCATCCCTTCATATACCTACTTTAAGGAAAACATTGTGTCCTTTGTCATTCTGTTGTTCTAGGTTAACGACTAGACCTAGGGGAAATATTTTTTCTGCAATCATAAATCTCGCATAACACATTGTATGGGGATGTCACCACTTTTGATCTCAGTTATCTCACAATTAGAATCAAAATATACACCATCATAGTAAAAACTAGGTTATTAATTGATAATACTCTTTATCATTGTGGAGTTGATTATGTATTGTGTAAATACCTTATTCATGAGGAGGCAAAACATGTCTTAATTAATTTCCATGTTGGAGCATGTGGTAGTGTTTCCTCTAATTATTCTCACAAGGTAAGGAGTTATTTCCTCATGGATCATGAGTATATGCTATTCATCATATGAAACAAGATAGAAGATGTGTACCTACACCCTCATAGGTTAATGATGTTTACGGACCTTGCAAACAACTTTGGAGGCCATAATTCAACTTAAAGATCCTGCTCCTTCCCCCCGCAATCCAATACACTACAAATAAATATAGATAAAAAAGAATATGTTTTCCTCTATGGAATGCAGGTCAACATGTACAATAAATAATAAAATCCACATACATATAAAAACACATGAAATATATGGGGTATAATTCATAAATAATTTCATTAGCTAGAATAGAAGAATCAGAATATACCTTGGCATATAGATGCACACCTCCTTGATCCTTTGCACGAACCTTCCCTAAAATCATTGCGTGATTAGTATCACCTCACATGAAAAGGAATTTCTAGTAGAAATCCACTAGTATAACTGATAAATACTCTCAATCTCCTCTCCCTCTTGATATGGTCTTTATATATAAGTGTTCTCCAAACTCAGGAGGATGTACTTGGACACCTAGGGCCATGTTATGTTATAAAACTTCCACAATAATTGAATATTTTTTGATTCATGAAAATGTATGTTGAAAAAATCTCCTTGGAATCAACCTATTATAGAAAATCAACTTCATCGCTCCCATTGGAAAGGCTTGTAGAGTACCTAGGTGTTAGGCTATCCCACTATATAGGAGTAATACTTGTTAATATGGCAAGCCTGTGGGAGTGATGGGCTATTTAAAATTCATGGTCAAGAAGGGATAAGAATGATTTTAGTCCAAAATGTCATAAGGTAAGACTATGGATTCTCTTCATAATATGAAGTAGGAAAAATAGGCGATAGAAGATTCCCCCTAATGCATGATGTTAGAAGAGAAACTAATGGCCAAAATGCATTGAAAAACATTTGTCAAAATAAAATTTAGGATTTAATACCAAAGGAGCATATTCAAGTGATAATTATATCCATGTCTTAGTCATATGATGCTCATTCTTGAGGTGGGCATACACATCCTCAGCGTAAGAATAAATTGAACATGGACATCAACCATATACTATGAATCTAGGGCATGGAATGCTAGTACATGGACATGAGACATATATAGTGGATCCATGCAATAAACCAAAAGATCATGGCTACCAACAAAATCACACTATGTATCTATGTCACAATATACATATAAGGGTATCGGCACATAGAAGAGAGGTTCATAAGAGTGGTCCTCCAAGTACATAAAAAGATACATAACTTCAATGTAGCTCAAGAAGGGTGCCATATAAGTGTGAATGTCTTTCTCCCAGGGAATTTTACTCAACCCAAATGGTATGAATCTACAACACGCTAATGAATTATCTGATATAGATCATGGTAGAAACCATCTAATTAGTGGTCATTATGTTATACCATTAACAGATGTGAGGGGACCCACTAATGATAAAAATGGACCACAACATACCTAGCACAACCCATAGAGTGTCAATAAATGTGCTGACATATAACACTTATGCATTACGAAAATTTTGGGGACTAAAATGGGCCTCCTAAGGAATATTATAAATAAGAGTGGAAATAATAAAATAAGATTAGATTATCTCATCAAGTTTTGTAGGGAAAAAAAAAAAATCCTTTTTTCAACTCATATTTTCAATTTATATCCTTATAATTCTACTAACATTTCAAGTGGGATCACCTGTTGGATGAAAAATTTAAATTTTAATTCAAGGAGTACCCATATTGCATACTTTCAATAGACCCTACTACACGAAAATGTTAAATACATGAAAAAAAGTTATTGCAATCATGTCTTTTCATGTATTTCACATTTATCTTGTAGTAGGGTCCATAGAAAGCATGCAACATGGCTACTCAAGGGATGAACAATTAAATTTCATATCAAACAAGTGCTCTAACTCAAACTTTGAGTAAAATCTTAGGCGGATAAGTAGAAAATATGAGTTGAAAAAGTAGTTTTTTTCTTTTTTTCTTTTTCTTTTTACCTCTTTACTCCAAAAATGGCAAGTCATCCCCATGTTTGATATCATCATATTGAAACCTATTGGTTCTTATAAAGTTCATTTTTGTTGTACATTTTCGTTTTTGAAGGCCATCTTTGGACTCCAATTTTCTCAAAATCGAATTCAACTCATCAAGAGACAATAAGGTAAACTCATTGTAAATGGGAGGAATCCTTCCACTATAGTATAAAATCTCCAAGGTACTACTATTTCATAGATCAAATGAATTGAAGTTGATAATATAAATATACGTTAGAGGGCCTTTATATATCCCCCCATCAATGTACATGAAGAAAAATGAGAGATGATTTTAATTGATGAATTCACAAGATGCAAATAACATAGGAAGGTTGACAAAAAAGTTCGACAAGGACTATAGTGTCGGAATAAGGAATTACTAAGAGGGGGGTAAATCAGCTATAGTGAGATTATTTAGATATTTAAGAAAGAATATTTGTTTCTTTAAGCTACTGCCAGTTACTTGTGACCAAAATCATAATATAATATAAATAAATAAAAAGATAATCCATTCACATGTACACAAAGTCCATCAAATGAGAAACACACACATATTGAAACAAGTATTTTTACGTGGCAACCCAAAGGGAGAAAACTACCAATCTGTTTTTTGTTATGATGTAAATTAGCACCTAATTAATTACATCAATTTGTTTGTGAGCACCCACTCACAAGAGGCACCAACCCCCTTCAAATAACAAGCTTCCACTTTCCAAGAGGCACCAACCTCTTATGAATGCAAGCCACTACATTCTCTATATACTTTTCTACTCTTAATACAATTTTCAAATTGAAAATATAGGCTAAAACATATGCTCAGAAAAATAAACCTAATCTACAACTATACCAACTCATTCCCTTCTACTTAGTAGCTCTCCTTTGAACTGCGCTCCTTGTTTCTCAACCAGCTCTAGTCTCATCCTTCTTCCACACTATATATCAATTAACACTTGGCCCCAATACTCATTTATTTTACACATGCACAATGCTGGACACTTTAGCTCACAACAATTCTGCACTGCCCCACCTACTCATAAGAAATCCCTGAGTTTTTGTTCATATACCATGCAAGGTTCGATGTTGTCTTTATTTTCCACATATTGTCTCTACTTCTCAGGGTTTGATAGCATGCTTCAACATGACACTATCTATTGTTGTTCCATCAAAACTGCAAGACCATTGCAACCACATTAATAGAGATGGGTACTTGTGACTTCTCCATACTTGAGAATTCAATCTGAGACTAGCCTGCACACTCAAAAAGTACCTCCATTGGCTTCAACCTGCGAAGATAACTTGGAACTTCATTCTTCTTAAACTCCCAAAAGGCACAGAATGTACTACCGATATGTCTCTTCTTCCAGCTATAGTCGTAGCACGCCATCAAAGCTCATAAACTTACTGGTTTGTTGTCCCTGATACATATTTCACATTAAGTTACTTGTGGCATGCAAGTGAAACCGAGGGAGGCTTGTTTCAGAAGTTACCATTAATACAATCGAACCAACCTCTTTGTGCACATTTACTTCAATTGTCGACCCATTTGTCCTTTGTATAATATGCCCTTGAGGTGTCAACTCATTCATGACTGAGGCACAAGGAGCTGTTGACTCATCCATATTTTTTAAACATATGCTACTATATGAGTTAGATTCTAGAAGCCTTGGTACTCATAATGTTTCTTTAAATATAATTTCACAAGATTTATGGGATTTTGGGAACTTCCCCACATATCCTTAGCACCCTCCTTAGTGTCTTTCCTTTGATTTTGGCCCAATGATCCTCCAAACACTTTCCCACAGTGTTTTTCCTTATCCATGGCTCGAAGGCCCTTGGTTACTAGAACACATGAAAATATTGCACAAACAAGTCTCGGGCATGCCTTTTGATATTTGATGGAACATCAAATGTTAACAATTTTATTTCTATTGTCACTATTACTTGTCGTAAAATCCTAGCTCTTTATCCTTTTTCTTTAATTAATTACATAATTATGGCTCTTTTGGGGTTCTAGTCTTTTAGGTTTAGTTCTCTCTATCCTGACACAATGCTTATCTCATGACTTTTCTTATGGGCTTTAAGGATTTTGGGTTTCGAGGATCCCATGTATTTTTCCCAGTATCTCAGGTTGTTGCCATCCTGTAACCCATTTTCAAATAGACCTTTGGGCTTCTATGATTCTCAGGTACTAGGCTTCTCGCTATTCTAAATCATTGCAATCCCATAATAGTTTTAAATATGCCTCAGTGTTTCTAGGAATGATCATAACCTTTGATGTAGAGGGCCATTTGTATAATTCCACACATCGCTGGAAATATATTTCCAGGAATATTCCAACTATGCAAATTTCAAGAGAAATTGAGCTGATATCTTGAGACATAATCTCCTCTAAATTCTAATATTCCCCAACCATCATAGTCATTTTTTTATGGCTTCTCCACTAAAGTTGGTACTATGATGATTCTCTACAGAACATTACAAAAACCATGGGATTCCCCATGAACAACATGCTCATCAATTCCAACATCTACTTCCTGTGACCTTAATTATGGTTTGGTTGATATCAATACCAAAATATCTAGTGCCACCAAGAATTTAGACAATTCCAAATTTCTAGCAATATCCCCCTTTGGTGTTGAAGACAACAAACTAAGATCTTGTTTAAACGAGGCATGGTTTTCTTCATCATTGTTCTTCTCCTTCCCCTTGGAATTAGTAATATTCTCCCCCTTTCTCATCAATGTCAATGGATCCTTTTGAACTCTCCCCCCAAAACACTGCATCCTTCTCTTAAATTGACACTTCAAGTTGAGTAGCTTCCAATACTTAGTGCAATTCAGTCACTTGGGAGGAGAAGTCACAAATTCTATCGTAAGCAGCTTAGTAAATATTCCTACAAGTTGTTCTAAAGTGGCTATATATTCAAGTTGAACAACATTAGAAACAAATTTTTCTCTTAAGAAGTGAAACTTGATACAAACGTGCTTGGTATTTGAGTGCATGACATCATTATTAGAGATGTTGATAACACTAGTGTTGTCACAGATGATTGGAATTGGATCATTCAACTCTACCTCAACATCTTTCAAGGTCTGCTTCATCTAGATAATTTGTAAGAAACAAGTGGTAGTTATAATATACTATGCTTCAACAGTTGATAAAAAAGTGGAGTCTTATTTCTTGTTGACCCAGGACACTAAGCAGTTTCCGAAAATGAATGTTTCACCATAGATGCTATTCCTATCATCAATACTTCATGCCCAATGAAAATTAGTGTAGGCCTTTAATATAAACTCTCTACTCCTAGCATACGACAACCCATAGCTTGATGTGCCTTGCATATACTTTAATATCCTTTTGACAATAATGACATGACTTTCTCGGGGGCAGGCTTGAAATCTAGCCACCAGATCTACTGCTTGCATGATATTTTGTCTAGATGTTGTGAGATATAAAAAGCTTCCTATAATTAATCTATAGATAGTCTAATTAACTAGTGGATCCTCATCTTCTTTTCATAATTATAGGCTACAATGGGGGTGTTAACTGGATTGCAATCTTCTAGTCCAAATTTATTCAAAGTTTCTCGCAGGTGTTTGGATTGGGAGATAAATACACCATATTTTGATTGAGAAGTTTGCAATCATAAGAAAAATGGAAGTTCTCCTATCATGGAAACCTCAAAATCACTCTTCATATAGCTTGTGAATTGATGTCCCAACTACTCTAGATCAATGCCAAAGATTATGTCATCCACATACACTACAACAATTAGTAGGTAGTCATCTTTAGATTTTATATATATATTGATATCTACAGTGTCCCTCTTAAAGCTTTGTTGCTAAAGGTATCTATCCAATATTTCATACTAGGGTTTAGCAGTCTGTTTGAGTCCATATAAGGCATTTTTTAGTTTGCATACAAACCCCTCATTTTTGGTGAGCATGAATACCTTTGGATGCTAAATATAAACTTCTTCTTCCAGATCTCCATTGAGAAATGCTGACTTCACATCCATCTGATACACCTTGATGTGTTTATGACTGGAAAAATAAAGAAACATTTTGATACCTTCTAGTCTTGCTAAAGGTCAAAAGGTTTCCTCAAAATATACTCCCTCTATTTGAGCATATCCTTTGGATACTAAGAAAGTCTTTTTCCTAACTACTTGACCTCACTAATTTAGCTTTTTTTTTTAGGACCTACTTGGTGGTTATAAAAATTTTCTCCTTAGGTATTGGAACAACTCCAAAGTATCATTATTCTTGATTTGATTCAACTCTTCATTCATTGCCTTTATCCAAGATTTATCCACACTTTCCTAGCTAACCTTTTTGGGTTGAATCTAAGATAACAGAGCTAGGTTTCCACGACTTTGGCTACCAAAGAACCTTCTCCTAGTTTGAACCCCAGGTATTTTATCACCAATGATTTAACTATATGGATGTTGTTTTTGTCCATACCTTGAAGGATTTTTAGGAATTGGTGTTGTACTTATTTCTTAATTTTCATCGTCTGCCTATGTTTCTTCTTGATTTGATAGTCTGGTGGCTAAATTTTCTTCTTCATCTAAGTTCACCTCTCGTTTGGTATATTTGGATTTTGGAAGTATTTCATACACAACTATATTAATGTAATCCTAAAATCTCTTTTTTCTTTTGTTATATCATCTATATCCTTTACTTCGAGCTAAGTACCCGAGAAATATACCCTCATCACCACGAGAATCAAATTTTCCTAGATTTTAATAATTTTTTTTATAAAACAATTTCTCCTAAATACCTCCTAGTATCTTACTAATGCATGTCTTTCCTTCCATAACTCTTAGGAGTTTTATCACTATTAGGATTGAGTTATTTTATGTTTGATAGATACACTGATGCTTGTGCTTCTTCTCCCCAAAAGGTGTGAGGTGCATCTTCTTCACCCATCATAACTCTGGCCATCTCCTGGATTGTTCTATTATTTCTCTCATCTACTCCATTTTTTTGTGGAGTTATGGCCACAAAATACTACCTCCTTATTCCATGCTATTCATAGAATTATTCAAACTTTCTTGAAGTGTATTCTCCTCCTTTGTCTAATCCTAAGCATTTGATCTTTAGATGTTTCTCATTTTTTACCTAAGCTTTAAATGTCTTTAAATGTTTAAGCACTTTTGATTTCTCTTTTAAGAGCATGATCCATGTGGCTTTGGTAAAATCGTTAATAAAAAACATAAAATACCTCTATCCTCTTGGGATTTTTGTTTTTGTTTGGATGCAGACATCTGTGTAGCTCCAATAGTCTAGATGCAGAGGGTTCCATTTTCTTGAAATGCGTCCTGTTCTGCTTACCAATTTTCCAAGACTTGAAGATTAAATTATCAGGCCTTGATAGTCTTGGTAATCCTCTCACAAGTCCTATCTTGTTCAATTTCTCATTTGCCATAATCAAGTTTCATTTATCTTTCTCAGATAAAAGCATACTGTAGAGTCATCAAACACATATACATGATTGTGAGTTTTGACTTCCTTTCCCACCATCTTTCCATTCTTTTCAGGTTAAATCTAACAATATTTGGATCAAAAGGTCACATTATATCCATTATTACACATCTGCCTCATTAGTGTCGGTATCTCCATCCCTCCATCAGCGATCAAATTCTCTTTTTGCATGCATTTTAGGTGCCCCATCCAATCAGCTACATTCCATTAGGCCATGGATGAACTGATGGTAGTGGTTCATTATCAAATTTCCCTCATGGTCTTTACCTGCTGGCCTATTTTCACATGTTTAGGTCATTAACAGTCATTTTTTGTCATTATATTTGCAAAATCCATTTTTAGGGTTTTAGGTCTCATTAGGTCTAGGGTTTGTCACCATGGTCAGCAAAAAGCTCAATAAACGGTCAAAAAACACATGAGGAGGTCTAATAAGTTCACAAAATCAAAATTTCAATGATGATATACTTAATAAGTGATTTTTTTTCCTCAAAACCCTGTTTTGAGGTGAAAATTGAGTTTTTATTCCTATGTACAAAACTTTTATGTAATTTCAATTTTTTCTATATGTAATAAGTTTAGAGCTGCTGCCCTAGCTCACCTTGCCAACTCCAGCCACTGTAAGCAAAAACACAAGCATCAATACATCAATTTATCAAATGATTAAGAAAAGTCAATTTCAATGGAAAAACAGAGTTCAAGACCAAAAGTGACTTTGACATTAAAAAAGTGAGTTTGAGATGAGTAAAAATTTAAAGTCATTCATATTTAAAGTGAGAGAGGTCCTCTTTATCATTTCATTGTGAAAATTTACTCTTGGAGAGCAAAAATCATGATTTGGGAGCCAAGGAGACAAAAACCCTATTTTTCAAGGCAACTTGGCCTGGCGTTGTGCATCAGGAGGGCACTGTGCATTGGGCCCTGTGCGTTGCGCATTAGTCCAGATTTGTCTAATCATCCCAAATCGTGCCATAACCCTCAAATTTGCTATATTTGCATGCGACAAGTAAGTAAACAACATCCCAAAGCTGAATTTGAGGTCACATTGGTGCTTTTCATAAATCTTGCATGTGGAAAATGAAACCCTAGTTTCTCTTCATTGTTTGCCATTCTATTGTGCAATTTTCGTCCCATATTCACAAAAACATCATGAAACCCCTTTTTCACTCTTTTATTACCCTAATACACTCCATTTATCCCATTTTCCCATATCCCACTCCCCTAAAGCAAATATTTCCCTTATCAAACCCTAAATCCCTCACTAAACCCTAATTTCCCAAAACCATTCCCATCATTTCCCAAATTCATTTCCCAAGAATAAAATCTCTTCATATTCATCACCATTTTTCACCATATATTCATCTCATCATTTTCCTATGACAAGCACTATGGCAAGAAACAACAACTCAAGATATGAAGAAGAAACACAAAGTGACAATTCAGGAGACAGAAATGTACAGCCTAGGAGACCTCACAAGGGTGGGAAGATAATTAGAGAGGAGCCTATTAGCATTACTAAAATTCTTTCTTGCCCTCATGGCACCACTTGTTTCAGATACCAATCTTGCTTTGAGTTTTGTGATCTAGTTGAGAGGGTTAAGTATTATCATGAATTGGCTAGGCAATTTGTCATCAACATGGAGGATAATATGGTACATCTTGCTGGCATCAATTTCGCTCTTTCACTAGCCATTATTGCAGAAGCAACTAGGATGCCAGACGTGTGGGAAAGATGGAACAAGAGATAGAATATCAACAAACAGAACTATGAACCCTACATTAAAGCCAAATATCATAGTCAATTGGGTAGGGTGTTTCCTTTTAAGTTTTTGGAGTACCGGTATGTGCCATTAATGAAACTCATCATTAAATACTTCACATGTGAGGGAAGGTTCTCCAGAATTTATGCCTATCATATCAATTTGCTTCTGGACTTTACTAGGGTGAGAATGATGACTATACCATACTTCATTTGCAAAAACATAAAGAGCATGACTGTGCTTGCAAAGGGGAAACCATACCCACAACAGCTTAATAACATTTATCACTTTACTGTCATCAAGATTTTTGTTGTGCATCAGCTCACTCAATTGGGAGTGCCATGGGAAACCTTCATTGCCCATGAGATTTTCAGGGGGCCTCAAATTTTTACAGAACCTCAAGAGGAAGCTGGACCTTGCGAGCAGTAATGAGAGCATGAAAGCAGAACTAAAGAGGCTCACATTCCTATGTTTATAACTTATGAAAAGGGCACAAAAAGACTTTTTGCAACTGCCAAACGAGTATTATCTCCACCAGGGGTGGAAGGGGTCTCCTTCTCTTCATCAGACAACAGACAAATGTTATCTTCACCTGGGGTGAAAGGGGCTTTGCCTTCTTCTTCAGCAGAGTAGGTACAAGACAAAGGAAAGTAACCATTGCATGATGAAGGGACTTATGAAGGCCAAGACAGGGATTTTATTTTGATTGAGGAAGAGGACACTGATTTGGGCTCCCAAAGCTCAAGACTCAAGGATGTGATCATCAAGGAGAAAGAAGCTAAGATCCAAGCCTTATCACTTGACCTTGAGAGGGCTAAATGAATCATTAATTACTTAAGAAATAGAACAAACAATTGGAGGACAAACAAACAATCATGGAGCTACAAACCATAAGGGAAAACTAGCAATTGGCAAAAAGAAGGAAAATCAAGCTGACTTCACTAGAGAAAGAAATAGAGGCTGACCGAGAATCATGGTTGGAAAGAGTGAATGTCCACCTTGAGAAGCTTCTTGACAAGGCTAATAAGGAGAATAATATGTTGTGCCACATGGCCTATCACTATTTGGCTCGGAACAAACTTTGCAAGACAAGAATAAGAAGCCTAAAAGCCAAGTTAGGGAGAGCCTTAAAAGCCAAAAAGGAACAAGATTGTTAGGCCCTATACTACTAGTGTAACCCCTTATTGTATTATTACAACCCCCTTATTTGATTGATGTACCCATTTAGTGCCCATATTGTTACTATTATGCCCCATAAAAGCCCACTATTGTTATTATTGTGCCCTTACATTATTATTTTTATGTCGACTCTGATTATATTGCGACCCCTTAGACTCCTATATATAGAAAGGAGGTCTTTTCATTTGTATCATCCAAGAATTATTCATTTCTATAATGTAAAGGAGGTTTCCCCTCCAAGAGGCTGAATTCTAAGGTGTTGATCTCTCTTTTCTATCTTTTTGTGAGCTGGTTTCATAACATTTGGTATCAGAGCTTTAGATTCTAGGGTTTCACTGCTCCAAATAGGTCATCATGGAATTTTCGCTATAAATTTTTTTCTACAACGTTTTAGAATCTAAAGAAAAGATCCATTTGAGAAGAAATTGCGCTGAACCTCGGCTCTGAATTTTAGAGCTTTTCGTGCTATATTTGTGGAGATATGATATGAGGAATTTGGTGTTTTTGCAAACTCCTGAATTACATTCCAAACAGGTGACCTGGAGAAAATCATCATAACTTTCTCTTTGAGCATTGGATTGAAATTTCGTTAGAAGGTACAGAAAGAGGATGGATTGTAGTTTCTTGTATATATCTTTTAGTGCCAAATGTTGAAACAGTGACACGTGGCACTTCATACAAGTTCGCTCTTTTGGAAAGGTCTATAATTAGGTCATCTTGGGAGATTGTGCATAACTCTTTATTGGAGAATCCAATTTGGTTCAGACTGGTGGCAGTGGAAAGAGGACACTGAGGGCTACTATAGGTTGCAATTTTAGAACTTAAAGATCCGAAAGTACGGAGTTACAGTCGTTTCAAGATCGAGCTCCTAAAATCAAGAAAAAGCAAGATGAGGAAGTTTGATGGCAAGGATCCGGTAAATTGGATACTTCAGATGGAGCAATACTTTAATCTACATGGTGTACCACTATTACAAAAGGTATGTATTACATCTTCATATTTAGAACTGGATCAATTTTTATGGTATGAAGGGCTTTGTTCTCGTAAACAACTTGTTACGTGGTCAATTTTTACGGAGGAAATGATAGCACATTATGAGGATACAAAGAGCAACACCTTCTTTAGAGCAACACCACAACAATTGGAAAGAGTAAAAGGGCTTTGTGACATAGTGGAAAGAAAAATTATGGGAACAGGAAGCTACCCCTCGCAAGTATAAAGATGGAGTGTTGTTCTCCTCGCCTTCACAACCTACAGGGTTACACCACAACAATTGGTAGAAAAAAGAGTAAAAGTGGTTTTGTTACAATTGTGATGATGCATTTAAAGTTTAAAGTGTGATGAGGACGGAATTATTTTACATAGCATATGAAGAGAGGAGAATAGGATCAAGAAACATCAAAAGATAGGATATACACTAGGACCCCACCCCAGAGAAATTAAAATGAATAAGACCATATCTTGTAAAGAAATTGGCAAGAATTACCACTCCTCAAACTCTCAGGATAGAAAGAACATAGCAAGAAAAAAAGGTGCAAGAAGTGAAAGATCACATCGAGAAAAGAAGAAATGAATCAACCATATCTTGTAATTCATTAGTCGAAATTACCACTCGTCAAACTATCAAGATAGAAAGGACATATCAAGAAGAAAAATGTTCAAGAAGTGAAAGATCACATCGAGCATCAAGAAATGAATCCAACCATATCTTGTAAAGGATTGGAAGAAATTACCCCTCAAACTCTAGAGATAAAAGGACATATCAAGAAGAAAAAGGTTCAAGCAGTGAAAGATCACATCAAGCATCAACAACAAGTTCTCCAACTTTTAAAGGATAGCGCCACTTTGGTGCAAAATCAAATGAAATAACAGGTAGATCAACATCGTAGTGAAAAAAGTTTTGATGTAGGTGATTGGGTATTTTTACTGCTACATCTCAAGCAAGCTATTTATGAGACGAAAATGTTGGCAATACTAATGCATTTGAGAAATGGTGACCTTACTGAATGGGAAGACACTTCAAGGTAAAAATGGATCATGATAGTCTTAAATACTTTTTAGAAAAATTATTATCTTTAGAAGAACAGAAAAAATGTGTCACAAATATGTTGGCTTATGACTTTAACGTCATCTATAGAAAATGGAAGCAAAATTTTGTTGCAGATGCAGTCTCAAGAAAGGATGAGGATGTGGAAGCATTGTTTTGTGCTATTTATATTATCCAACTAGATTGGATAAACGAAGCAAGGGATGAATGGAAGAAGGACGAAGAAGTATGGCCACTTATACAAAAGTTGCAAAAGGTCCCAATTCAAGCAATATTGTCAGAAATTGAATAGGAAGGAAAAATCATATTGGAACCTGGAGAAGTCATAGAAACAAGAACTCGACAACTACAAAATCGATCAATTTCAGAGTATCTCATCAAGTGGAAGAACTTACCTGTTGAAGATTCCACATGGGAGGACAAGAATTTTATACAGAAGCATCAAGAACTACTCAATCGTTGGGGACAACACTTTTTGAAGGAGAGGGGCATGTTAGGCCCTATACTACTAGTGTAACCCCTTATTGTATTAGTACAACCCCCTTATTTTATTGATGTACCCATGTAGTGCCCATATTGTTACTATTGTGCCACATAAAAGCCCAGTATTGTTATTATTGTGCCCTTATATTAT
Organism: Pinus taeda; assembly: GCA_000404065.3. NCBI lineage: Eukaryota > Viridiplantae > Streptophyta > Pinopsida > Pinales > Pinaceae > Pinus > Pinus taeda. Next base: position 116,828 of record APFE031525968.1, on the reverse strand, counting down.
TATTGTTATGTCGACTCTGATTATATTATGACCCCTTAGACTCCTATATATAGAAAGGAGGTCTTTTCATTTGTATCATCCAAGAATTGTTCATTTGAGTAATGTAAAGGAGGTTTTCCCCTTGAAGAGGCTGAATTCTAAGGCGTTGATCTCTCTTTTCTATCATTTTGTGAGCTGGTTTCATAACAAAGATAAACTTAGAATCTTGGTTGAAGCTTCCTTGCCCTAGCAAAGAAATTGATAAGTTTTCCTCTTGCTAATTTTGAAGAATTTTGGAGAACTTTTTGTCATTTCCTAAAATTTAATTGCAAAACACATAAATTTTCCTTTGATGCACAGTGCTATTGGCGCTACGCATTGAGCTGGTAGGGAATTTTGAGGAATGACTTACATTTTTGGATTCCTCATGAAAAGATATGAAAACCTAGAAAATTTCATGAATTTTGGAGGAGATTTGGGTCACATAAAGGGCACAAAACACCTCAAAAATGCCCTCTTTGCCACTTTTTGGACCCACAGGAAGCAATTTTGGGAGAAATGATTTTTGGAGGGGCAAATGGACACCAAATCCAAAAATTCCACTTGTCCTAGAAATGAGATAGATAGACCTTTAGAAAAAGTCATCGTGGAGTAAATTTGGTGAAGGGGAAGGCCTTCAAAATCAACTTGGAAAAGGCATTGCGCATCAGGTAAAATTTCGCCAATTTTGCTCAAAAACTCAAATTTTCACCTAGTTTTCTACTAGTTTGACATTTTCTCGCTCATGTTAAAATCCATGACGTAATATGATGTAAATTTATGTACTTTGATGTAAAAATGATGAAAAATGACTTAAGGAGGTAGATACATCAGTTTTAGGTGGTTTTGAGCTGAATGAATCAGTTTCCATAGTTTTAGAGGCAAGCTATTCCACTGCCTATTTTTCAGTTCCTAGTTTAGATCTTGTTGAAAAAACTCCTTGACTCATCAATTTGATCCCTGATGCATAGCATGGGTGGTTTGATGCCTATATCTTGTAATTTCTTAGTCATTTGTCAAGGTTAGACTCTTGTGGGTGCATTGAGTTACTTTGTACATCACTTCTGCAGTTTGGCAAGGAAATAAACCAGGGTTTTGCAGCATTTTGTGGGATTCTTGTGGTAATGTGAATTAGCATTGTTTTCTTCTTTGTAATTTAGTTGATATTATGTTTATTTGTGCCATAATATCTCTCTTTCTGCATAACTAATGAATAAATTTTGAAAGGTGGAATTCATTGGTGTTTTAGTGCTCTACCTTGGGGTTTATTTAGTTCTACATGTTTTCTACTATTTGAAGAGGACTCATGACACTTGCATGCCCTCTCAAGCTCCTCACTAGTCTTTAGACTCACCATTACACTCATTTCAAAGAGCTAAAAATCTTACCTACCTCGCCCCACAGAAACCTCTGCAAATCTGTGTTGATTTCCTGGACCCAAAGCTGCCTTCCCCATTTGATCCAGCAAACAACCATTAAAATCAATCAATTTCCTCTGAGCAGACATACCTAGACTAAAATTAGTATTTATATCAGTCATATCAAGCCTTTCTTGACATATTTTCATTGAGATTGACAATGAGAGAGCCCTCTCCCGACCTGGTAGGGCTAGCTACCAGGTTAAGCATGGTTTGATGTTACCCTAGACCCGTCTTTCTCAGCCTGTGGTAGATTTAGGCCCTAACATAATGGCGACCATACTGGGGAATGTAAATTTATATTCCTAAACAAAATGTATCAAGTTTATATCTGATTGTTGATGGTGGACAACGATCAGACAACGAAACGCTGAAATCATTCACTTGGCGACTCTAGTGACAAAAAATCCCAAGCTTCAGAATTTCTCATGGCAACTCCACTCTTAAAATACCAAGCCTAAAGAATTTCTTGGTGAATTCATTGTTATCAAAATGGATTTGCTTTCTTGAAGGTATGCTCCCATGAGCTGAGATCATATTCCAAGTTTTCCAAATAAAATTCCGAAGGTAGATTGGCAAAGGAATTTTCCTATGTTCAAAGATGATGATAGGAATGATGCTGCTTTAAATTTGGTTAGATTTCACATACATATTCGCAAGTTGAAGGTTGATTTTCCTGAAGATTTCTTCATGAAGATATTCATGGCCACTTTGGAAGGTGAAGCCCGATCTTGGTATGAAAGTTTGTTGCCTGCTTGTATTTACTGTTTAAAGGATTTTCATACCATGTTCTTTGAAAGGTATAAAGAATCTTATCCATCCTTAAATTTAGTTCACAACTGTTGTAGCCATGTTTATAGTTTTATTGAAAATATTGAAAAAGTTTATGAAGATGATTACTTCATGGACAATGAGATCATGGAAGCCCTATATGATAATCCATTTTAGAAGCATAAAGAGGATACTTATCAAGATGCACAGGAAAATTTGCAGTTGGATCAAAGATCTTAGCACAGTGGAAAATGATGAAAGAGAAGGTTTTATTTCAGATCTGTCCATAGAAGAAGACAGTATGTAGGAAATTCAAGTTTCAATTTCAGGATGTGATAAAGTCAAGTCGGTTATTTCAGATCTAGATTCAGATCGTGATGATCAAGAGTACCTTGTTTAAAATCCCATGAAGGAGAGCTCTGCTGTTGAGATCATCTGGAATGAAGAAGACAGAGTTATTGACCCAAGTGTTCTCATTTCATTAAAATAAAGCCTTCATGAGGTGGTAATCCAGTCATTTTGTGAAAAAAAAGATGAGATCTTTGTTCAAGTAAGTGAAAAATATTCTTTAGATAACTCAGTGGTAAATGATAATTTGATTGCCATGTCATATGAAGGTGATCAACATTGTTTTCAAATTTCAAAAGACCAGGGAATTGAGGACTGTCAGTCAGGCTTTTCACGTTTTGAAATGTTATTTCAAGAAGACAACAATCGATTGAGCAAAACGAAATAGAAAGTATTATCTCCTTTGTCTAAAGGTGAGATAGATCAACTCTTGAAAGGTTAGCTTACAACCCAAGCTAATGTAGGGCTATAGTGTGCACATGATCAAGAAGGTGTTGGGGAAACTTCTTCCTCTTTTGAAAATGATGACAATCTTGAAATTGGATTTATAGATCAGCGAACAGATAAGATTTTCTTTCATGAAGATGATAAGGCTACCATGTTTGATAATCTTGACGAATGTTTTTTGTTTAAGAAAGGCTTAGATTATGACATTGAGGAGTATGAGCCTGAGAGAGACAGTATGTCAGAATTCGATTCAGAGTTTCTCATGGTCAAGGAATTTATAGCTAACACTTAAATTGCAGAAGCTTATACATCTCTATGCCTTCCTATCACTTGGCAATCAGTTGTTCTGAGAATAATTTCAGCAAAATCACATAGAGAATCATTTGTCGACGCGTTTCGAACCAACTAGTGTGGTTCATCGTTTGGACAAGTTGAGGAACAAATCTTGAAACGTGTCTGTTATCACTCAAGAAAAAATATTTTAAATTCTGAATATGAATTTTTTAAATTTGTCAAAGGGTTGGTGTCAATTTTGGGTCTAGTCTTTTCATCTTGTTTTAGAGTCTTGTTAGTATGTCAAATGGGGTCAATTCTCTATTTTAGTTTATCATTGGTCTCATACCTCACATAAATATCATATGTCGAAACTCATTTCAAAGTTCATATGCACTACGAAACTGTCTAGGTGATTTCGTAGCGCAAAACACCGATTTGCACTAACTGCGCTACGAAATCGGGGATTCGTGCTGATCCATAGCAAATCTCATCCAGCTGTCAAATTTATCAAAATTCGCTATGTTTACATAAAAAATTGTAAGCTTATACACTTTCCCTGTCGAATTCAGCTGTGATTCGGTGATTTTTGTTCAATGTAGCATTTGTTCCCTCGATGGACTGCTAGCTGCCTTCACTTGCAGCCATGCATGCTCCTGTTCTCGTTTTGAATGACGTTATAAAGTGGGAGACTGGAAATAGGGTGCGCCATGCAAATATTCAAGCATCAAAGGCTGTTGTAGATATTATTCGAAGCACATTAGGTCCCTGTTCTATGATGAAGATGCTACTTGATGCAAGAGGAGGCATCGTGGTTACAAATGATGGTAATACTATCTTGCGGGAGTTTGATTTGGCACATCCAGCTGCAAAGTCAACGATTGAATTAAGTCGCACTCTGGATGAGGAAGTAGGTGATGGCACAACATCTGTGATTGTGCTAGTTGGTGAGATGCTGCATGTAGCTGAAGCCTTCATTAACAAGGCTTATCACCCTACTGTAATTTGCAAAGCTTACAGTAAAGCTCTTGAGGATGCTATTGTTTTTCTTGACAAGATTGCTATTCCCATTGATGTAAATGACCGCCCTACAATGTTGAAAATGGTTAAGAGTTGTATTGGCACAAAATTTACTGGTCAATTTGGAGACCTCATCGTGGATATGGCAATTGATGCAACAACTACCATGGGTGTTGATCTTGGGAAACATGGAAGATGCAGCAGTATGCAATGCCACCACCAATGGATCCTCTACTAAAGCGGTAGCATCAAAAGCCATTGAATCAAAGGGGTTTTCACCCTCTTCTGAGGGATCCCTTATGGGATATAATTCACTACACGATATTCTTCAATCAAATCTCCCGCCGTTACTCTACAATGAAGTCAACCAGTTTCTTTTAGGTGTAGATTGTGGCAAAGTAGTGTCACCCTTGTCTCTGCTAGAGACAATACTTGCTATATCTAAAGAATCAGCTTTTGATTTGTAGGCATATCATTTCAATGCCAAGCCAGAGATGATGCAAGCTCCACGCATTGTTTGTGTTGGTCTTATTCAAAAATTCCATTGTTCTTCCCACAACTGCTTCATTTTCAAAGCAGAGAAAAGCCATCATGCAGAAGGTTAAATGTATGATTGAAGGTGCTAGAGTTGCTTGTGTAAATATTGTCTATCTACAGGAGGCCTGAACCGTGCCATTTGCCTTTTGTACACGAGAAAAGAGGTGGTGTGAATTTGCAGAAAGTTTAGATGGAGAATCAACTCAATTTCTGAAGGATCTGGCATACAAGTATAACATGGTGATTATCAGTCCAATTTTAGAGAGAGATATGAATCACAATGAAGTTTTCTGGAACACAGCAATAGTCATAGATAATCATGGCAACATTATTGGTAAACACAGTAAGAACCACATTCCAAGGGTTGGTGATTTTAATGAGAGCACTTACTATATGGAAGGAAACACGGGACATTCCGTGTTTGAGACTTTCTATGGGAAGGTTGGGATCAACATTTGCTATGGAAGACATCACCCTCTAAATTGGTTAGCATTTGGACTTAATGGAATAGAGATTGTGTTCAACCCATCACCTACTGTTTGGGGTCTCAGTGAGCCAATGTGGTCTATAGAGGCTCGCCATCTAACTAGAATTCACTTCCATGATTTTATGTTGGATGTACATAGCCTTCTTCAAAAGAAAAAAGGTCTAAGTGATCCTTTGGATGTTGTTGCTAATGATATTTCAAGTGAACCAATTTTGTTGTGCATTGATGAGTTCATGGTAACAGATGTGGCAGATGCATTGATCCTGAATCAGATGTTTAGACATTTATTTAACAAAGGAATTATCTTGGTTTCCACTTCCAACAGAGCTCCTAATAATTTATATGAAGGTAGTCTTCAGAGGAATCTATTCTTGCCTTTCATCTCACTTTTGAAGGAGCGATGTGTTGTTCATGAGATTGGATCTTCCACTGACTATCGAAAGCTCACTTCAGCTCAGAAAGGATTGTATTTTTGTGGCAAAGATTCTTCTCATTTTCTCAAAGAAAAATTTCAAGAATTGATAAGTGGATATATGGCCACTCCAACAACTGTTGAAGTTGTCATGGGACAAACATTACAGATTCCTTTTGGACCCAATGGTTGTACTTATTTCTAGTTTGAAGATCTCTGTGAGAAACCTTTGGGTGTAGCAGATTATTTTGGGCTTTTCAAGCATTTCCATACTCTTGTACTGGAAGGCGTACCTATTTTTGGAGCATACAATAGGACATCAACATATATTTTTGTCACATTAGTTGATGTAACGTATGAGAAAAAGGTGAAGCTACTTCCTTCAGTAGAGTCAATCAAGGTTGAGAGCTGGAACCAGAAATATAAAGAGGCTCAAGATAGTAAAATTTGACAAGTAAGCTGTGTTTTGAAATTGCACAGCAGTTTCGTAGAGCGCTACGAAATTGCTATAACTGCATAATCAAACTCAGTCGACCAATTTTGAGTAATCAAGGGGAATTTTTTTTTGAAAAGGGACTTCAAGAAAGGATCATTCACAATGTGTAAGCATTCAACGAGGAAAAAACGAGCAAAGGAAAAGTATATATAAACCATAAGCCATTTGTCATAAAACTGATCACAGGCAAATATTGTTCATCATACTTCAGGCAAAAAATTGAAAATTTTTTATCATCACACATGTATATGGGAAAGGCTTATAGCACCTGAAGGACGTAGCACTCAAATAGATTGTTGACTAATTCAAGAAGATCAACATGGTTAATTACTTCTGAATATCTTTGAGGAAACCAAAAGCATAAAAACATGGGCAATTTCCTATTTCTTAGCAACAGTGAAGAGATAAGATAGGGCTAGCAAAGAGCTTTAAACATCCATCAAGGCTAAAGCTGAAGGAAACCACTTGTCAGAGAATGAATCTTGATTGTAATAAGTGCTATGTTCAACATGATGTAGAGATAGAATCCTAATTGTCCTAGGTCTCTTAAACCGCTAGTTAGCAGTCAGTTGTATTTATTAGTTAGTTTTAAAGGTTAATAGGTGTCATCATAGAAAGCAGAATTCGAGTTCCCCTCATGCTGGAGGAGGAATCTCAAGAATTTTATAAATAGGAGAAAGAGCAATGTACTCAAGGTTGGAAATTTATTGAAAAAAGCTCTGATATTTGGCTTGATGTAAAGTCTCTGTTTTAGTAATACAAGATTGGCTTTGCTTCTCAGGACTCAGGAGGGATTTGATGTTCAGAATGTGTTGTATTGTGCTTCACAATATTTGCATTGTTATGAATGTGTCATCACTTAGAACTCACTCATGGTGCTCTAATTTCCTGTATACATTCATAGACTGTGTGGTCCTATATTTTTTTTTGGTATGTTCTAAATGTGTTGAATCCTGAATGCCCTGACTTCTATGTAAGGTTGATATCATTGTTACACTGAAATGATGTTGACTCCATAAGCCCAATGGATAGTTTCTAATTGTGTTTCCACCACTCATATTTTTACATTCATTTCACAAGAGTTAGCCATCTTAATCATAATAAAAAACATTAATCCTTTGAGAGAGCCCTCTCTGGTTGGGGAGGCTAAGCCTTAGCCTAAAGTAGGTTTGAAATAATTACTTGAGATCTTCCTGGTCTGCAGCCTTCCAGGGTCATATTTTGAGATAACAGCATCAACAAATGATTCTCTATGTGATTTTGCTGAAATTATTCTCTCAATCATGTTATGGATCACATAAGTCTAAACTCTTTAATAATTTCCTTGCACTGAGAAGCCATTGCAATCAATTGTTCTTTCAGATCATAATGAATGGAGTACTTATATTTTTGCTACTGGATCTCAAGACAACTTAGAGCTTTAGGAATTTCAAGATCCCTTCGGCATTCTTTTGCAAGCATTAGAAAAGATGAACGTTGCATGGTTCGTTATCATAAGCCTTGGTTTCAGTTGTTATTATGAGTTGCTTACATGTACATCCTTTTAACTACTTGGGGAAAGTGAGAGAAGGATTTCAGTAAGTAGCCATCTGCTGGATTGTTTACATTGGAAGGTCCACTTCACATGATTGTACATATTTCATCAGTAGGTAGGTGGTTCTCATCTTTATTTGAAGCCCTCAAATCTCGATGGTCTGCTACCATTTAAAAAGCTTTGTAAGTACTTGTTTCAGTTAAGTAAGTCTAGAGTCATTTTTTTGTTTTAGTCAGTTCAGTTTTGAGTCATTTTGAGTCATAGTGTCAGTTTTAGTTTTCTAAGTATCTTGACTCCATTGCCCAATGGATAAGGCACTGGTCTGCTCTTCCAGAGGTCTATGGTTCTTAGCACCTCCCAGGAGCTACCATCCCATTGGAGCCAATGTTAGTGTTAGTATCTTCATCCCTCCATCAGTGATCAAATTCACTTTTTGCATGCATTTTAGGTGTCCCATTCGATCAGCTACATTCCATTAGGTCATGGATCAACTGATGGTAGTGGTTCATTATCAAATTTCCCTCATGGTCTTTACCTACTAGCCTATTTTCACATGCTTAGGTCATTCACAGTCATTTTTTGTCATTATATTTGCAAACGCAATTTTTAGGGTTTTAGGTCTCATTAGGTCTAGGGTTTGTCACCATGGTTAGCAAAAAGCTCAATAAACGGTCAACAGGCACATGAGGAGGTCTAATAAGTTCACAAAATCAAAATTTCAATGATGATATACTCAACAAGTGATTTTTTTTCCTCAAAACCTTATTTTGAGGTGAAAATAGAGTTTTTATTCCTATGTACAAATTTTTTATGTAATTTCAATTTTTTCTATATGTAATAAGTTTAGAGCTGCTGCCCTAGCTCACCTTTCCAACTCCAGCCACAGCAAGCAAAAACACAAGCATCAATGCATCAGTTTATCAAATGATTAAGAAAAGTCAATTTCAATGGATAAATAGAGTTCAAGACCAAAAGTGACTTTGACAGTAGAAAAGTGAGTTTGAGATGAGTAAAAATTTAAAGTCATTCATATTTAAAGTGAAAGAGGTCCTCTTTATCATTTCATTGTGCAAATTTACTCTTGGAGAGAAAAAATTGCGATTTGGGAGCCAAGGAGACAAAAACCCTGTTTTTCAAGGCAACTCGGCCTTGCACTGCACATGAGGAGGGCGTTGCGCATGAGGAGGGCGCTGCACATTGGGCCCAGTGCGCTGCGCATCAGTCTAGATTTGTTTAAATCATCCCAAATCATGCCATAACCCTCAAATTTTCTATATTCGCAAGTGACAAGTAAGTAAACAACATCCCAAAGCTGAATTTGAGGTCACGTTGGTGCTTTTCATAAATCTTGCATGTGGAAAATGAAACCCTAGTTTCTATTCATTGTTTGCCATTCTATTGTGGAATCTTCATCCCATCTTTAGAAAAACATCATCAAACCCCTTTTTCACTCTTTTATTACCCTAATACACTCCATTTATCCCACTTTCCCATATGCCACTCCCCTAAAGAAAATATTTCCCTTATCAAACCCTAAATCCCTCACTAAACCCTAATTTCCCAAAACCATTCCCTTCATTCCCCAAATTCATTTCCTAAGAGTAAAATCTCTTCATATTCATCACCATTTTCCACCATACCTTCGTCTCATCATTTTCGTAAGAAAGCACTATGGCAAGAAATAGTGACTCAAGCTATGAAGAAGAAACACAAAGTGACAGTTCAGGAGACATAAATGTACAGCCTAGGAGACCTCACAAGGGTGGGAAGATAATTAGAGAGGAGCCAATTAGCATTGTTGAACTTCTTGCTTGCCCTCTTGCCACCACTTGTTTCAGATACCAATCTTGCTTTGAGTTTTGTGAGCTAGTTGAGAGGGTTAAGTATCATCATGAATTGGCTAGGCAATTTGTCATCAACATGGAGGACAATATGGTATAACTTGTTGGCATTAATTTCACTCTTTCACCAACCATTATTGTAGAAGCAACTAGGATGCCAGATGTGGGGGAAAGATGGAACAAGAGACAAAATATCAGCAAACAAAACTATGAACCCTACATCAAAGCCAAATATCATAGTCAATTGGGTAGGGTGTTCCCTTTTAAGTTTTTGGAGGACCGGTATGTGCCATTAAAGAAACTCATCATTAAATACTTCACATGTGAGGGAAGGTTCTCCAGACTTTAAGCTTATCATATCAGATTTCTTATGCATTTTACTACGGTAAAAATGATGAGTATACCATACTTCATTTGCAAAAACATAGAGAGGATGACTGTGCTTGCAAAGGGGAAACCATACCCACAACAGCTTAATAGCATTTATCACTTTGCTGTCATCAATATTGTTGTTGTGCATCAGCTCACTCAGTTGGGAGTGCCATGGGAAACCTTCATTGCTCTTGAGATTTTCAAGGGGCCTTAAATTTTTACAGAACTTCAAGAGGAAGCTGGACCTTGTGGGCAACAATGAGAGCATGAAAGCAGAACTGGAGAGGCTCACATTCCTATGTTTATAATTTATGAAAAGGGGACACGAAGAATTTTTGCCGCTGCCGAACGAGTATTATCTCCACCAGGGGTGGAAGGGGTCTCGTTCTCTTCACCGAACAATAGGAAAATTTTATCTTCACTTGGGGTGAAAGGGGATTTGCCTTATTCTTCAACAGAGCAGATACAGGATAGAGGAAAGTAACCATTGCATAATGAAGGGCCTTCTGAAGGCCAAGACAGGTATTTTATTTTGATTGAGGAAGAGGACACTGATTTGGGCTCCCAAAGCTCAAGACTCAAGGATGTGATCATCAAGGAGAAAGAAGATGAGATCGAAGCCTTATCACTTGACCTTGAGAGGGATAAATGGATCATTAATTACCTTGAGCAATAGAGCAAGCAATTGGAGGACAAACAAACAATCATGGAGCTGCAAAACATAAGGGAAAACCGGCAATTGGCAAAAAGAAGAAAAATCAAGCTGACTTCGCTAGAGCAAGAAATAGAGGTTGACCAAGAATAATGGTTGGAAAGAGTGAATGTCCAGCTTGAGAAGCTTCTTGACAAGGCCAATAAGGAGAAGAATATGTTGTGCCACATGGCCTATCACTATTTGGCCAGGAACAAAATTTGCAAGACAAGAATAAGAATCCTAAAAGCCAAGCTAGGGAGAGCCTTAAAAGCCAAAAAGGAGCAAGATAAAATTAGAATCTTGGCTAAAGATTCCTTGGCCCAACAAAGCAATTGATAGGCTTGCCTCTTGCCAATTTTGAAGAATTTTGGAGAACTTGTTGTCATTTCCTAAAATTTAATTGCAAAACACAGAAAGTTTCCTTGAGATGGTAGGTAATTTTGAGGAATGACTTAAATGTTTGGATTCCCCATGAAAAATATGAAAACCCAGAAAATTTCATGAATTTTAGAGGAGATATGGGTCACTTAAAGGGCAAAAAACATCTCAAAAATGCCCTCTTTGCCACTTTTTGGACCCATAAGAAGCAGTCTTGGGAGAACTGATGTTTGGAGGGGAAAATGGATAACAAATCAAAAACTTCCTGTTTTCCTAGAAGGTAGATAGATAGACCTTTCCAACAAGCCTTCTCAGAGCAAATTTGGTTAAGGGGAAGGCCTTCAAAATCAGCTTGGAAAAGGCACTGCACATGAGGAAATTTTTAGTTATACGAATCATCGTATAACTATGATGAATCACAGAAGTCTCATTTCTACAATGAGGAAATTTTTTTCCAATTTTGCTCAAAAACTCAAATTTTCACCTAGTTTTCTACCAGTTTGACTTTTTCTCTCTCATGGTCAAATTGATGATGTAATATGATGTAAATTTATGTACTTTGATGTAAAAATGAAGAAAAATGACTTAAGGAGGTAGATACATCAGTTTTAGGTGTCATTGAGCTGAATGAATTAGTTTCCATAGTTTTAGAGGCAAGTTGTTCCACTGCCTATTTTTCAGTTCCTAGTTTACATCTTGTTGAAACAGCTCCTTGACTCATCGATTCGACCCTTGATGGCTACCATGGGTGTTTTTATGCCTATATCTTGTACTTTCTTAGTAATTTGTCAAGTTTGGACTCTTGTCGATGCATTGAGCTACTTTGTACATCACTTCTGTAGTTTGGCAAGGAAATAAACCAAGGTTTTGCTGCATTTTGTGGGATTCTTGTGGTAATGTGAATTAGCATTGTTTTCTTCTCTGTAATTTAGTTGATCCTATGTTTAGGTGTGCCATCACATCTCTCTTTCTGCATAACTAAATGAATCAAGTTTGAAAGGTGGAATTCATTGGTGTTTCAGTGCTCTACCTTAGGGTTTATTTAGTTCTACATGTTTTCTATTGTTTGAAGATGACTCATGACACTTGCATGCCCTCTCCAGCTCCTCAACAATCATTAGACTCACCATTACACTCATTTCAAAGTGCTAAAATGCTTGCCTACCTCGTCCCATAGAAACCTTTGCAAATCTGTGTTGATTTCCCGGACCCAAAGCTGCCTTCCCCATCTGATCCAACAACCAACCATTAAAATCAATCAAATTCTGTAGGAATTTCCAGGGTAAGTTCCTCAGATAGAACACCAAAAGACACTTCTCACAAATAGATCACAGATCAATACACCATTATTTTTGACGTGGTTAAAACCCTCAAAGAGGGAAACAGTCCACGACCTGAGCCAACGCGGCCACTTCAAGCAATTTATTAATAAAAGAATGTAATTTTACATAAGCTTCTCTCATGAACAGTTAACCTACAAATGACCCTCCATGCTCTTTAAATATAGATCATGGACTAATCAGGTGTTAAGCCACAGATCAAGTGTCGGTAATACCGAGGAGAAAATGAACTGTCGGATCACTACACATCGTGACCGTTGGATTGTAAGTTACCAAAGTACATAGTAAAGAAACACACTTTACCTAACTCTACACTAGACCAAGTTATACTTAACTATTTGAAGGATTTATTAATATGACACAATAGGAGAAGGAAGGAGGGACTAGAGCCTATCCCCCCTTAGTGACAACTTCTTGAACTCGAACCATAAATCGAAGTTTAGTAAACTTTGCCTCTGTAAGAGTCTTTGTAAAGATGTCTGCAACTTGATCATCTGTTGAATAATATCGCACTTCAAGAACATGGTCATGAATGAGCTTTTTGATGAAGTGCATGTGTAGTTCAATGTGTTTTCTACGCTGATGTTGGACTGGATCTTTGCATAGTTTAATGGCACTTTGATTATCACACCAAAGTGTAGTCGGATGCTGCTGCTGAAATCCAAACTCTGATAGGATCTGACAAAGCCACAAGGCTTCCTTACTAGCTTCTATGGCACCACAATACTTTGATTCTGCTGAAGAAAGAGAAATGGCACCCTGTTTCTTGCAAGCCCATGTAATAGGTCCTGAACCAAGAGTGAACACATAACCTACAGTAGACTTCCAATCATCAGGGTTACCAGCCCAATCGGAATTAGTGAAACCAACCAATAGAGGAGATTCTTCAGGACTGTAATGAATTCCAAACTGAACTGCACCTTGAACATAATGAAGTATTCTTTTAGCTGCTTTCCAATGATTTCACATGGGTTTTTCATAAACCGAGCAACAAGGCCAACAACAAAGGAAAGGTCAGGATGAGTATGGGTTAGATACAAAAGTTTTCCTACAAGTTGACGGTATAAGGTAGCATCAACTTCACAGGAAGTACAAGTGACTGAAAGTTTGGCTCTAGACTAAAAGGGAGAAGGAGCTGGATTACAGTTTTCCATGTGAAAATGGCATAGAAGATCACAGGCATACTTGGATTGGGAAAGGGAAATACCTTCCTTGGATTGCAAGACTTGAAGACGAAGAAAATAATGCAAGTGTCCTAAGTCTGTCATTTCAAACTGCTTTTTAAGGCTAGACTTCACATGGTTTATAAGGTTGGGATCACTACCAGTAAAGATAAGATCATCAACATAAAGAACAAGAATGATAAGAGACTTGCCCACTTTCTTAGTGTAGACAGTATTGTCAGAATGACACCTAGAAAAGCCGGATTCTAAAAGAAATTTATCCATTTTGGCATACCAAGTCCGAGTAGCTTGCTTGAGACCATAAAGGGATTTCTTAAGCCAACATACAAGACTAGAGTCTGTTTGTATAAAGCCAATAGGTTGTTCCATATAGATTTCTTCATGCAACTCCCCATGCAAGAAGGTGGATTTAACATCCATCTGATGGACTTCCCATTTGAAAGAGGCAGCAAGGGAAAGAATAAGGCGGATAGAGTTCATTTTGGCAATAGGGGAGAAGGGTTTAGTATAGTCAATGCCTTCAACTTGTGAAAAACCCTAGCCAACAAGATGAGGCTTATGTTTAATCAAACTTCCCATCTGGTCCATACTTGGTTTTGTAAACCCATTTGCATGTCTAACAAGTTTTTCGTCCCTTTGGTAGAGGAACAAGATCCCATGTATCATTTGCCAATAATGAACGATATTCTTCATTCATAGCTGCGTCCCAATCTGGATGGCCTGAAGCTTCTACAAAGGTGTCAGGATCATAATTCATTGAAGGTTGAGCCAGTAAAGAAGGGGCTCTATCGAACTGAGAACGTGTACGTTGTTGATATGTAGGATCACCGGCAAGATCACCTGTTGCATCCCGAGTAGCACGGACCCATTTTGGAAGTTGAGGAGCTGAAGGAGGATCCTGAGAAGGTGGGGGAGGATTATCATCCTTGCTTTCATCATCTGAAGAAGAAATATTTTGAAAAGTATAAGACATAGAGAGAGGTGGCACATCCACCGAACTAGGCTCGTAGGCCGATATATTTTCAGGAAACTTTACATCTCTTCTAATGATAAAATTTTTGGAATTAAGTGGAATAAGTCTATATCCTTTGACATCTTCAGAATATCCAACAAAAATACATTTTTCACTCTTAGGTTCCAAAGCTTTATGTTTCTCATCTAGAATATGGGCCCATGCTTCACTTCCAAAAACATGAAAGTGACTTAGATCAGGTTTAATTGAGCTCCATGCTTCTTCGAAAGTGATATTCTTTAAAACCTTACTAGGAGTGCGATTTATGATGTAATTTGCACAGTTAATTGCTTCTACCCAATAATTAAGACTAAGTCCTTTAGATTGAAGCATACAATTAGCTATTTCCTTTAAGGTACGATTCTTCCTTTCAGCTACACCATTTTGTTGTGGAGTATATGGAACAATATGTTGCATTTTAATTCCATTCTCAGTGCAAAAGTTGATGAATTTGTTGTTAACATATTCTCCACCATTATCAGATCTTAGCTTAAGAATTTGATGTCTAGATTGTTTTCAACAAAGGCCTTAAAGGCCAAGAACATGTTAAATACTACTCTTGAGTTTTAAGAAGTATACCTAAGTGCGTCTTGAGAAATCATCAATGAAAGTTAAGAAATACTTGTAGCCAGAGAATGAAACAACTGGAAGTGGACCACATAAATCACTATGTACAAGATGTAAATGGGCTGAGGCGTGCCAAGAGGCACGTTTTTCAAAACTGTCATGATGATGTTTTCAGAGTACACATCCAGAACAAACACAGTCTCTGCAAGATACCATTGGAAGACCTATCACCATATTTTCTTTACATAGATTCTGAAGGGAGCGATAGTTTAAGTGACCAAATCTCTCATGCCAAAGTTTGCTCACTTCATCATTATGAGCAAAAAATACCGAGGGAAGATTTGATGACCCAAAGTTGTGAAACTTATACAACCTTTTAGAATCATCAACAATGCCAGTAGCTAAAATCTATCTAGGATCTCTTAGGTCCTTAATTACAACATTGTGAGGTGAAA
>APFE031525968.1:90979-101204 GCA_000404065.3 Pinus taeda | reverse complement strand
CGATTACAAAAGTGGTAATGTCTATCAGTCTTCTTCCCTTTGTTTTTATTTGCCTTATCATTCTAGTGAAATGATTTTTCATTTTGAGGCTGAAATTGCTTAAGACCCTTGTTTGGTTTAGGACCATTCCTTTTAGGATACGACTTCTTAGGATTATTTGAATTTGGTTGATGCTGGGCGGCTAACGCTTTCTTAGAACAGTTTCCAAGATTAAGAAGACCAAGGTGTAAGAGTTTTTCTTGTTCTCTTATTAAAGAATCACAAAAAGAATCAAAGGAAGGGGACTTGTAGGTTTGTCCTTGAGAAATGAAGGCTTCTCTTGTAGAATGGAAGGTGGAAACAAACACAGAGTAGGCTGGTCCCAACTTAGTAAGAATGGAATAGATAAGGTTACTATCTTCTTTCTTAACCTTAACACCTTCCAAGAGAAGTCTAAGGGTCTTGAACTTGGACAAAAAATCTTCAATGCAAGAAAAATTATTCGGGTCCAATGTAAGCAACTCATTTTCAAGTTGATGAGCTCTAAGTTCATTTTTGATTCCAAAAACTTTAGTAATCTGTTTCAATGCTTCATCAGGAGTATCAAGTTCTGTAATATGGAATCTGAGATCTGGAGAAATAGACATTCCTATCAACCCACGTGCTTGAGCATGCCTATTTTCCCATTTAGTTGCCTTATCTTCATCTTCTGGTTTGGTTTCTTGGCCTGTGACTATTCTGTAAAGACCTTTACTTCTAAGTAAATCCACAATGTAGGACCACCATTGGAAGTAGTTGGTGTTATTAAGAAAAACTTGGTATGGAATTTCCATTTTAATAGAAATTGAAGCTGTATATGCTAAAACTAAGTGTTCCAATGGAAATATCTCAAAAAATAAGGCTGGTTAAAAAAAACGGCTCTGAAAACGGCTTCCGGATGAAGAAGTTATGGCTTTTTGAAGAAGCGTTGATGAAGATGCTCACGAAGTGCGGGAATGTATGGAAATGAAAAATCCGCCCCCTTTCCAAACTTAATCTAATTAGCTCAACAAAAAGGAGACTTGAACTTAAGACCTCTACTCTCATAAATTAGCTTTGGACCAAGTGAGCTAAACTAAAAGTTTAGTAATTTTTGGAAAAGAGGAAGGTTTTTTTTTTTTTTTTTAGTCACTGAAGCTTTGGGTTGCGTGCTTGCTTGAGAAAGCTATTTTTCCCTACAAAACAAAAAAAACACAAAACCCGACATACAAACACAAACAAGCCTTACGACTTGAGGTTAGCTTTACCTGGAAACTAAATATTTTCCTCAATGTTTCTGATTTTCTGAGATCACACTAAGGCGCAGCGGAAAAGAGCATACGCATGAGAAAAATCCTTCCTCTCTATTTCTAATTTGCCCAGATTGCACATAGTTGTAGGGAAAAGAGCATACATAGAAATGAAAGGTATAGATCTGGTAATAACAAAAAAAAAACTAAGTAAACCAGAATAATAAACAGAGAGAAAATAACTAGAAACTACAAGTAAACACTGTATACCTCCAGACCTTGAAAATGACGTAGCTAGGGCTACCAGAAACCTTTTCGCATGAAACGAAAGGGTTTCTTCACTATAACATATGCTCCTAATACAATATAGCAGTCCTCTTAGTCTCAAAGTTGTCAGAAACGGTAGATCTAGGAAACAACAGTCGGTTGCAGTTCTACCAGCTTCAGATTTGGATCACCAATGGACGCGGCCCTCAAATAGCTCTGATACCATGTAGGAATTATAGGGTAAGTTCCTCAGACAGAAAACCAAAGGACACCACTCACAAACAGATCACATATCAATACACCAGTATTTTTGACGTGGTTAAAACCCTCAAAAAAGGAAACAGTCCACGGCTTGAGCCAACGCGACCACTTCAGGCAATTTATTAATAAAAGAATGAAATTTTACATAAGCTTCTCTCATGAAAAATTAACCTACAAATGACCCTCCATGCTCTTTAAATAGAGATCATGGACCAATCGGGTGCTAAGCCACGGATCAAGTGTCGGTAATACCGAGGAGAGAATGAACCGTCAGATCACTACATATCGTGACCGTCAGATTGTAAGTTACAAAAGTACATAGTAAAGAAACACACTTTACCTAACTCTACACTAGACCAAGTTATACTTAACTATTTCCTATGTGTCAGAATATCCTAACAAATTCCTCTGAGCAGACATACCTACCCTAAAATTAGTATTTATATCAGTCATCTCAAGCCTTTCTTGACATATTTTCATTGAGATTGACAATGAGAGAGCCCTCTCTCGACTTGGTAGGGCTAACTACCAGGCTAAGCATGGTTTGATGTTAACCTAGACCTTCCTTTCTCAGCCTGATGTAGATTTAGGCCCTAAAATTGCTTACACTAAGCAAGTTGTGCTTGAGACCCTCTACATATAATGCATTTTTTGCTTTAGTCTTTTCATGAAGATTGATTATTCCCTTTCCCTTAATTTTTGCTAGAGCATTGTTTCTGAATGTCACATTGTTCCCTCTATCATTTTCTTTTAGAGATAGGAATTTACTTTTATCCCTAGTCATATTCTTGGAACAAACATTGTCCACATACCATATGTTTTCTTGGTCATGGTCTAACAGATAAAATCCACATTCCATGTTCGTTCCAAACTTATGTTTCCAATTCTTCTTATCCTTTTGAAAAGTTGGTTGCTAATAATTTTGGTATTTATATGAATACTCAAATTTGCTTCTGGATTCACTTGCATTGTGCCAGAAATTATTATATTTGAAGCACTCAACATCACCGATTAGGAGAGGGAAGGGATTTCTATCTATGGGTGGAGAGTTTTGAGATGCGTAATTTTGATACTTATTGTATCTGAAATCTTCATCTCTTTAAACTTTGACCTGTCTACAATAAATGACTTTATTTCTAAAAATATGACATTGATATAAATGACCAAAATATAAATTAAAGAACCTGAAGTTGGAAAGTTCATGAGTTTTTACATGAAGGTACCTCTGTTTTCTTGTTGATTGATTCATTCTTTGTTGGTATGACTCCTTTGGAAAGTTTGAATTCTTAGTATGATGATGGGATCCTCTATTTATTACTACCTTTATATCTTCATTGATTCTTTCTTGATGTACCTTTGCATATCTCATATGTTCCTCAAATCCTATTGACAAGAAGTTCATCTTCCTGATATACGATTCTTGTGCTCTAGAATATACCAATCTTATTTTGTTTTCTAGAGACATTTGACTATTCATAATCTAATCTAGCTTTCTTGTCCCTTTTGTGGACTTTTCATTTACACCTTTCCTGGTCTCTAGTCTCTCAAGATCCATTCTTAGAGAGAGAAATTATGCTTGGAGACTTTGATAATTTTCTTCAAATTCATAGATCAAATCATTAAGAACTTATTATTTTTACTTAGCTTGTTCTAATTTGACTTTTACAGACATTATTTCTTGTTTGTATGTCTCTGATATCATATCCTTCGTTTACCTTGAATAACTCTTACTTTAGACGCATGTTCTCTTCTTCTAATTTCTCACATGTTTTTTGTTTTTCTTCTAGTCGGAGAGCTAAGATGTCTTTACTTTTAATGGCTTCTTCAAGTTTTTATTTTTAATAAAAAAATTCCTCATTGTCTCAATTAGACATACCTTCTTTGACACGAGGAAATAGTTCTTTTAGATGATTGTTCTTTCTTCTGGCTTTCTTTAACTCATGAAGAGCATTGATGAGTTCTCCTTCAAATTCCACTACTCCTACTTCTTTTTCTTCTTATTCAGAGTCTCTAATAATTTGTTTCTTGGAGTCTGCTCCAAATGCCATGAGTAAACACTCATTTGACTCATCCTCTGAGGATTTTTCGCTATTTGACTCTAGTGCTAAGCTATCCTCTTTGGAGTAGAGCCCCTTCTTCTTAGAGATCCTCTACTTTTGATGTTTTTGAGATTTTCCTTTGAACTTTTGATCATCTCCTTTTCTATCATTTCTTTATAAGGAAACTTTGATGAACAATGTCCAACTCTTCCAGAATCAAAGCATTTAAAGGGAGGCATCCATTTATACTTTCCGGAGCCACGCTTTAGTTTCTTGGGAAAGCGAGCCAACTCCTGATCAGATTAGAAGCAAGCAGTCATGATGGTTGTTCTGCTCCTTAGCCATGTTGGACACCTTGAAAGCTTCCTCCTTTTGTTCAAACTTCTATTTTCATACTCTCATCTCATATGTTGTGAGAGTACGAAGTACTTGGTCCATTGTGAAACTCTTTCGATCATACATATGTTCAATGCTATAGATTTTGGCATTAAATATAATAGGCATAGATGTTAAGACTTTTTAAACAATTATATCTTCTTTTATAGCTTCACCAGGTCCTCTAATGATATTGGTTACTTCATCAACTATGAGGAGTATTCATCTCTGATTTATTCTTCACTCACTTTTAAGCTTTCAAAAATCATTATGAAGTTCTGAAGTTTTCCCTTCTTGACTTTGTTATCTCCTTCATGATTCTAATTAAGATTGACCCACATTTCCTTGGAAGAATTATAGTGAATAAATTTCACAAGGTCAGATTGGCTAAGGCCAAAGAGATGACATTCTTCGATTTAGCATTATTTCCATAAACCTTTTTACAATTTGCAATAGTGGGAGGGATATCAATAACATCATAATATATTAACTCATAGATCCAAACGTGTACCCCTAGAGACATAAGATATACACCCATCCTAACTTTCCAAAAATAATAGTTTGTCCCATCGAAGATTCATATCTTACTTGAGTAAGCATCCTAAATATCTTGCCTAGACATAATTCCTTATGGATATACCTTCCAGTGGTTAAATTTTCCCTAAAAGAATTTGGCTTTAATACCTAATATTGGAATAAGGAATTACTAGGGGGGTGAATTAGTATTAGTCAGATTCTTTATAGCTTTAAGAAACAATATTTTTTTCTTTCCACTACTATCAATTAATTGTGAGCGCATTCATGGTAGAATATAAATAAGCATCAAGATAAGCCATTCAAATTTACACACAATCCATTAAATGAGAAACACACACACATATTGACATAGGTAGTTTTATGTGGAATCCCAAAGGGAGAAAACCACCAATTTGTTTGTTGTTATGATGTAAATTAAACACCTACATAATTACATAGATTTCTTTATGATAACTGAATCACAGGAAGCCGAAATCCCCTTCAAATAGTAATTTTTCACTTTTCGAGAGGCACCAACCTCTTATGAATGTAGACCACTACCTGCTCTAGCCATTTTGCTACATTTGATACAATTTTCAAAGTGAAAACAAAGGCTAATGCAGATTTTTAGAAATATAAACCTGATCTACTTCTATACCAATTCCTTCCCTTCTTCTCATTAGTTCTCCTTTGAACTATGATCTCTACTTCTCAACCATCTTTGGTCTTGGCTCTCTACCACACTGTATCACAGTTAGCATTTGGCCCATGTCACCCTTTAGTTTACACACTCACAATATTGCATACTTCATCTCACAACAATTCTACACCCCCCACCTATTCAAAAGAAATCATTGAGTTTTTGTTCCTCTACTGTGAAAGGGTCAATGATGTCTTTGTTCTCCTTTGAACTATGATCTTTGCTTCTCAACCATCTCTAGTCTCAGCTCTTTGCCAGAATGTATCATAATTAACACTTGGCCACATTCACCCTTTAGTTTACACACTCACAACATTCCACATTTCATCTCACAACAATTCTACATCCCCCACCTACTCAAAAGAAATCATTGAGTTTTTTTCCTCTACTATGAAATGGTTGATGATACCTTTTTTCTCCTCCTATTGTCTATGTTGTCTCTAATGTCTCTACTATCTATACTGCCTATGCTTTAATATGGCACTACCTGCTGTTATTCCATCAAAACTGCAAGACCATTGTAACTTCATTAAGAGAGATAGGTACTCGTGACTTCTCCATACTTGAAAATTTAATCCGAGACTATCTTGAACACTCAAAAAGTACCTCCATTGAATTCAGAATTTGCAGACAACTTAGACCTTCACTCTTCTTAAATTCCCACATAGCACATAAGGTACTACAAGTATGTCTCTTCTTCTTTCTCTAATTCTACCAGGCCATGAGAGCTCATAAACTCACGTGTATGGTGCCCTTGATCCCTCTTTCACATTAAGCTACTTGTGGCATGCAAGTGAGACCAAGGGAGGCTTGTTTCAACGATTACCATTAAGATAATGGCACCAACCTCTGTGTGCACATTTACTTTATCTACTAGCCCATTCATCCTCTGTGTAATATTCCCTTGAGCTTCTAACTCATTCATGATTGAGACACAATGAAATGTCAACTCATCCATATTTTTTAATCATTAGCTGTTATGTGAGTTAGATCTTGAAAGACCTGGCACTCGTAACTTTTTTTAATTATAATTTCAAAAGAGTTATAGAATTTCAGGCTTCTAGGAATTGGCCCACTTATCCTTAGCACCCTCCTTTGTGCCATTCCTTTGATTTTGGCCTGAGATCCGCCGAACACTTTCCCGCAGTGTTTTTACTTATCCACGGCTTGAAGGTCCTAACTCACTAGAAAAAATGAAACTATCACACAACCAAGTCCCTGACGCAGCTTTTGATATTTGATGGAATGTTAAATGTCAACAAAATTTGTATTTCCCATCTCTGTTGCTTGTTGCAAAATCCTAGTTTCTTAGCCTTTTTCTCTAATTCCTTATGGGCTTCGAGGTCTTTCAAGATTCTGGGCTTCAAGGTTTAGTTGTTGTTATCCTGACACAATACTTATCCCATGAATTTTCTTCCAAGATTCTGGGATTCCAGATGTCAGAGATCTTGGGTACTTTTCTCGCTACCTCAGGTTGTTTCTATCCCGTAACCCATCTTTAAATAAACCTATGGTCTTCCAAACTTCTGGGCTTCTAGTGTTCCATGCTTACCGCTACCTTATGACTCAATGCAATCTCATAACACTTTTAAATAAGCCTTTGGGGTTCCATGATTTTCAGGGTTACAAGCACTTCTATTAAGGATTCTGAGGTCCTTACTTTGACTAATCATAATGTTTGACCCATAGGGCCATTTGAATAATTCCACATATCATTGTTAATATATTTCTGAACGCTTTCTAGCTATGCAAATTCCAAGAGAAGCTGAGCTGATCTCTTGAGACATAATCTAATCAAATGTATTGGATTTCCCAACCATCATATTCATATTTTTATGGCTTCTCCACTAAGCCTGTGTTGGGTCATGCCACAGGTATAAATTAACCCTTGATTACATTACCCTTTTTCTCCTTTTTATGCATTTGTGCCATGATGTAATAAGGTTTGGATAGAATTTTGATGAGAAATGAACACAACTTCTTTTGATACTATTTTGTTGTCAAAACTAACCTTCGTTGCTTTTTATGCAAAAATTGACAAATGGAACAATTGCTGTTCAAACTATTGAACAACAAAGTCTAAACTGGGAGAAAGGAGCGCGTCTTGTGCAGTCAAATTGAGAAATGAATTAGGAGGATCAACGAAAGATAGGAGACTATCTTATAATAGTATTTGGTTGCGAATTCCTCAGCATCTCTTGATCCTGAGGAATCACATTTATCTCTTTTTCTCTTTGGCTATAAGAGGGGAAAGACGAATAGAATAGAGGAGCTTAACTTTCACCTTTTACTTCAATTGTAATTCTGAGATACAGAGCATTATTATGAGGAACACCTCATGCTGTAATGACATTTGGATTTGATGAATAATATGTAATTCATATTGCTATTCATTCGCGATATTCTAAAGTAATTAAGCGGTAATCATTGGCGGCTTGGGCCACGTCACTGGTGGATTTCACTTCTGTTCCCTGTTTTATAGTTTACCTTTCTTTTACTGCAAGTTTAATTACTCTATTTTATAGCTTTACGATTGATTTAATTTCACTAGTGTTGAGTTTGTGTATTCATTGCATTAATTCTTATTTCTATTGATTGGCTTCATTTATTTGTGTCGTGGATTGATTTGATCGTTAGATAAGAATCATTTCTTGTTAATTGAAAGGTAGAGTATTATTGATTATATCAGGTGTATTACTTTTATGCATAAGTCTAGATTCAGCTGAAAGAGCTCTATTATTGCTATGGTGCACTAGGTTGATGTAATTGCAATTAGAGTTTTTGATTAAGATTGAGTTTGGTTTTGATTAAGATTGAGTTTCAATGTTTGAATAAGTTAATTTCCTTGAAGTTACAAGTTGGTAGTTTATGGTTTGATCAGTTTACTCTTGTATTGAAATCAATAAGTTATTTTAAAACATTACTCTATGTAGATTCAAAAATTTACATCACTTGCACATATTGTGTACACTCCTGAAACAAAAAGACTTACCCAGGTTGGTAATTAATGCGAGGCATTTAAGAGTTCTAAAAGACAACTTATTTGCGCCCAACATTTTGGCGCCATTGTCAGGGAGAGTGTTTCCATTCCATAGAAGGTGATGTGTGTTTGATAATTGTTTGTTGTGAAAGAATTGGGTATTAAAAACAGAAGGTAAGCACCTGCGCACGAGTAAGTAAAGTGCTTGCTCCCTTGGCTGCTTTTCAGCACAATTGCGTAGGAATTGAAGTAGAAATAGATGTTTGATATTTATTTGCTGTGAAAGAATTCAGTATTAAAAACAGAAGGTAAGAACCTACGTACGAGTAAGTAAAGTGCTTGCTCCCTTGCCCTCTTTTCAGTAAAATTGTGTAGGAATTAAAGTAGAAAAAAATGTTTGAATTTCTATGTGAATGATTAAGAAGAAAAGAGTAGAAAAAGATTTAATTCCTTTGCCTAGATCTGACAAACCCAAGGGATCGGTGACCCTTGGATGATCAACCTTCATCGACGAAATCATCAGGAAAGCTGAGTCTCATTCATCAGTAGGACCCTGAATCGTTTCTACAAGAAATCCTACTGTAACCCTTTAGGCCGCAAGATCACGACCTGCAGCTAACACTGATATTCATGGCAAGACTAAAGGGTCTTAATAGAGTTTTCAGAACACTAAAAATTTGTAGTCTATCCCTTTACAAGAAGGGAATTCTTTCAACCTTCGTGGAGGAGAAGGAGAAATAGGTAGTGCTGAAAAGATTAAAGAATCATAGCCCAAATCTCCTGAAGTAGTAGTTGAATAGAGGGCACCTAGTATTCTGGACCAAGGTAGTGCTGTTAAAATCATCTTAATAGTCATTTATAGCTCCTTCAGGAACAGAGCTCCAGCTCTAGAAATCCCTGAAGAATATTGGCATATTTTTTACCAAATGGCTAATAATTCATGGTCGCCTCAGACCTCTACAATACAATACCCTATTGTTGATACAACTATCACTGCTCCCATGAAATCCATTCCAATACAGAATATTCCTACCTTCCATGGGCTAACTTGAGAGGATCCTGATGCATTCCTTTTCAAATTCAATGTTTTATGTAGGGGATATGATTACACTACCAACTCCTAGAAGCTAAAACTGTTCCCCTCTACTATTAAGGGACCAACTCTACGTTGGTTTATGGGGCTTGGTGGAGGTACCGTTAATGATTAGGACCAAATGAAAACAACCTTTCTAAAAAAATACCAAGATTATTGGCAAACTAGAGAACTGAAGGATTAAATCTTTCAAATGGTAGCTAAGACTAATGAGACTCTTGAAAACAATGTAAACTTTGAAACGAGAACTGATACTGTTACCCGATTTGTAAAGATAGCAAAAAAGTGACCTGATTTTGAAAAGGGGTGATGCAGAACACACATGTTTTTTTAGAGCATAGTTTTTGGCACTTTAAATATTTTATGTACATTGCGTTTTAGAATGGTAGTGATTTTCA
Source organism: Pinus taeda (assembly GCA_000404065.3). Classification (NCBI taxonomy): domain Eukaryota; kingdom Viridiplantae; phylum Streptophyta; class Pinopsida; order Pinales; family Pinaceae; genus Pinus; species Pinus taeda. The sequence goes on along the minus strand of APFE031525968.1, from coordinate 91,328 downwards.
TGCTGATTTAAAAAAGTGGTTATTCTGCATTAGACCCTTTTTTTAAAAGACCTATTTTTTGACTTTAAATTTTTTTATTGTATGAAATGTAAATAATTATTTTTTAAATTTAATAATTTTGGAAGTGGTCTTCTTCTTCATATTATCTTGTTGTATTTTTTTTTTGTTCTTTTGTAGTGAGGTTTTTATTGTTTTGCATATTTAAAGAAGAAGGTCGATATTTTGCATTTTCGATATTTTACATATTTATACATTGTTAATTAAATTTTCAATCCAAATGAAATAATTGTCTCTAAAAAGCAAAAAAAAAAAAAAATTAAAAAGAGAAAAATAAAAAACAAAAAATATT
>APFE031525968.1:0-73815 GCA_000404065.3 Pinus taeda | reverse complement strand
GAACTTGTCTACATATTTTGAACCAACTTCCTTTAAAGAAGCTGCTTCTCATGATGAATGGAAAGAAGCGATGCAAAAGGAGTATGATGCCCTCATAAAGAACGACACTTGGAAGTTGGTTGATCCTCCATTTGGAACCAAACCAATTGGCTGCAATTTGGTCTACAAGAACAAGTACAAAGCTGATGGCTCACTTGACAAGCACAAAGCTAGGCTTGTGGAAAAAGGTTTTACACAGAAGGAAGGGGTCTATTATGAGGAAAATTTTTCCCCCACAGCAAAATGGGCCACCATCCGGACACTCTTTGCACTAGCAGCTCAGAACGGTTGGAAAGTCCATCAAATGGATGTAAAAACTACCTTATTGAATGGATATCTAAAAGAGAATGTTTTTATGTCCCAACCTGAAGGATTTACTGTGAAAGGACATGAACATAAAGTATGCAAACTAGTGAAGTCCTTGTATGGCCTCAAACAAGCACCACAAGCCTGGTATGAAAAACTAACTGAGCATCTTCTGAAACCCAACTTCAATGATTTTGATCTTGATGATGCAACTTTATTTTTCAAGAAAGTTGGCAAAATAGTTGTATATCTTGTGGTATATGTAGATGATATTTTAATAACAAGGAACAATGAAAGCTATATTGCATCCATAAAGAAAGAATTCGGGAAAAGTTTTGAAATGACTGATTTGGGCTATGTTCATTACTATCTTGGCATTGAAGTAACCCAACATCCAAAGTCCATATTTCTTTCTCAAAAGAAATACATTGGAGATTTATTAAACAGATTTGGCATGACAGAGTGCAATCCTCTTACTACTCCAATGGAACAAAACTTAAAGCTCACATCTATTGAAGGAAAGGAATTAGAGGATGCAACAAAGTACAGACAGCTTGTAGGACGTCTCAACTACCTTACTACTACTAGACTAGACATTTCATTTGCTGTTGGAATCCTCTCCAGGTTTATGCAAAAGCCTTGTGAGGGACATTGGTCTGTTACAAAAAGAGTTCTAAAGTACTTGAAGGGAACTCAATACTATGGAATCAAGCACACACAGGTGGATGACTTTAGTTTGATCGGATACTGTGATTTAGAATTCGATGGAGACAAGGAAACTGGAGTATCTACTTCAGGATATGCTATGAGTCTTGGATCAGGAGCTATCTCCTGGAGATCATGCAAACAATCAGTTCCAGCAGATTCCAAAACAAAAGTAGAATACGTGGCAGCAGCTGAAGCAACAAAAGAAATTGTGTGGCTTAGGAAAATTCTTGAAGATTTGCAGGTAAAACAAGTACAATCAACTCCACTCATGATTGATAAGACCTCTGCAATAAAGTTGGCCAAGAACCCAAAGTTCCATGATCGAACAAAGCATATCAATACTAAATGTGATTTGATTCGACATCATGTTGAGGCCAAAACAATCCATCTCTGTCATTGTTCCACAAATGAGCAAACTGTAGACATCTTCACCAAAGCACTTGGAAGGGAAAAGCTTGAACGATTCAGAATGATGCTTGGACTCACCAACATCCCTTCAGATTAAGGGGGGGAATGTTGACACCTAATCTTCATGATTGGGGGAATTTTGTGTAAATAAATAAATTAGGAATGTGAACAGTCATCGGGAGATGAACTGAACAATCACTCCTATTGTATATAACAATGACCTACCTATGGAATAATATGCAAATGAGTTTTTTATTTTGTGGAGTCACTACTTGGCCTGACAAAGGTTTAGATGGAGAAGGAAATCCTTTGGAAGCTTCATCTTTATAAATTTTATTTATTCTCTGTAAAATATGTAAATATGATTGTTGATTTGATTTTTTTTCTTTTTCTCTTCTTGTTTTGTTGTTCAATCTATTGAACAACACTTTCTTTTTGTCATTTTGTTGTTCATGTAATTGAACATCTATTGTTCAATCTATTGAACAACACTTTCTTGCTTTTTGTCATTTTGTTGTTCATTTAATTGAGTAGCTATTGTTCAATTTATTGGACAACACTTTCTTTCTTTTTGTCGTTTTTCTATTCAATTAATTGAATAGTTGTTGTTCAATTAATTAAACAACCACTGCTCAATCTATTGAACATGACTTTCTCTCTTTTCGTTATTTTTCTGTTCAGATAATTGAACAGCTGGTGTTCAATCTATTAAACAATTGCCATTCAATCTATTGAACAACACTTTCTTTTCTTTGCATTGTTTTGCTATTCAATCTATTGAACAACTGTTGTTCAATCTATTGAACATCATTTTCTTTATATTTGTTGTTTTGTTGTTTAATTTATTGAACAAATACTGTTCAATTTAGTGAACAGCTGCCGTTCAATCTACTGAACAACACTTTCTTTCTTTCCATCATTTTTTTGTTCAATATGTTGAACAACTGTTTTGTTGTTCAGTGAATTGAACAACTACTTTTCAATCTATTGAACAAAACTTATTTTCTTTTTGTGTGGTTTTGTTGTTCATTTAATTGAACAGCTATTGTTCAATCTATTGAACAATACCTCTTTTCTTTTTGAGTTGTTTTGCTATCCATTTAATTGAACAGTTGTTGTTCAATATTTTGAATAGTCACGGTCCAACCCAATTGAATAGAAAAATTTTTCTATTTTTTTTTTTTTTGTAAATGCTCTTCGCTTATCTTAGCCCCATTTTTCTTTTGTTTTTCATTTTGTTTTCTTTTCATGGCATGAAGTACACTACTTTTATGAGGACAAAAAAATTATGGATTCTATTGAAAGGAGTTAATACCATTAATGTTATGATATTTAACAGGACAACTTCTTGATGATAGATTCTTTTCAAGAAAAGTGACACAATTATTTTTAAACTACTTTACTGCATCATTTTCTATTGTACATGATACTGATTGATCATCTTAAGACCATGTTGATTCCACCCTTCCTGGTTATAATCTTCTCTGTCTATAACAAATAAGACTATCAGTATACTTTTTCTATTGACATGTTCAACTTCTTCCACCATCCCTGCTCTTAAGGAGTATTAAGCCTCCCTCTATTTATCATAAAAATGTGTAATAACAACAAAATTTTGCTTTCAAATGGAGGATAGGGGGTCTCATTACAAGCTGACCTACCATGTTCATAAGGATGTAGCAAAATGGCATTCCCACTATCACCACCACACTAGGGTTATGATCCATTAGACAACTAAAATATCCTTGGAACAGGAGGTCTCATCATGAGCCAGCGTGATAACTTTTGCTAAATCCCAGTGAATGGCAGTGTGGTTATCTGGTTACCACGCAAGCACATTGATCTCTTCTATAGAACAACACTGGAAATCTCCATTTATAAATTGAGGATCCTGGCTCATATGGGTTAAAAAGCAACCTTGCCAAGGCTATGGATGCCTGTTGGTAGCAAAGGCTCTGCTTATGGTATTGAAGTTATATATTGTTGTCAATTACTACTATAATACCCACTTCTTATTCTTTCTTTTTATTGGAGAAATTATTTCCTTAATTTTTCCCTCTTTAGAACCGTTATGCATGAGATACTGCTTTTCAATCACTCATATCATTCTCGGCTAAAATATTGTCAACAGAGAATCTTTTTGGGATATTGCTATGCTTTTCTTTTTTGCATAACTTATCATCAATCCCAAGTGTCCTATCTCTTATTCATAACTATCTTTACACACTCTGATCTCATTATAACCATACCTCTTTTTGTCCTATCCTTGATATGCGTACTCTGCTTCATTTACTGTTGTACTATTCATTCCCTTGCCTTGTTGTCAGAACAACACTTCCCCTATCTACTAGGTCGTAGGCGACCTCTCTTTTTAAGGAGGGGGAAGGATTCCCATTATACCTTTGCATGCGCTATATTTATTCCGCTTATTGAACCTGATATGTTGCTATGATATCCCATGATCAAATGACATGTGGTAGTGTGATAGTCCGAGAATTAATATTATTAATTATCATAGACATTTCACTTGAGATTATGGAATTTAGTTGTTACGTCTACTTGTTGTTCCATTTTTACCAAAGTAATTTTTGTTCTCTGCTTCGTTTTTTGGTTGTGTTAATATTTGAAATTGTAGCGTGAATATTGGAAGAATTCGAGCATTATGGGTGGAAAATCAATTCGCCAAGAACCCTTAGTGTTGGAAAATTTTGACAGAGCTAGAGAAATTCTGGTGCACGTAGGATGGATGTCATATTTCACCAGGCTTTAGGCCCCTAGCAGTGAAATCGATCTCGAATTTTTATAACACTTACAAAATGGGTACTCCACAGTAAAAGGTATAAAAATAATAGTATCAGAGGTTGTGATAGCTGAAGCTTCTGGGTTGCTGGCAGAAGGAGCAGTATTGCGTAAAAAGCACACAATATTCCATGATGCGGTGGAGATTTTCAAAGATGCAGGTGAAGGATTAATCCGAAAAGGCAAGGGCATTCAACCATCCTTTCTGGGAGAACCATGGTGCAAATTGGTCAGTGTCATCCAGAGGCACATTACCTATGATGGTTAACAGGATTTGGTAAAACCACAACAAATTAAACTCTTAGTTGTATTAAAGCAAAAGCTTACTATCAATTTGCCATTTTTCTTAAATTCATTGTTGCACGATACAACTGATAGAGTAAGAAGGGCTAAACATCCTAATAGTATAATTAGTCATCATGGTTTGAATCTGATTGATTGTTAGTCACAGTCTTGCTCAACAGAATTTAATTTGGTATAATTTTATAGCGCCACTAGAGATTAGGCTAGACCTTGTACTTCAAAGCTCTGCAACCTTGGAAATTTGACAATAGAACCCTATTCCGAAGAGGAAAAGAACCACACATACAATAATAGAACCTCATAAGTGTAGGAGTTCTGCGAGGTTGAACCCAGTTCAAAGGACTTCTGTAGATCCTCAGGGTAGCACCGAACACCTGGCAAAGCCATCTAGTCCAATTACTGTATAGGACTCTGATCCAAAACTAGAGGAAGAAGGTAATTTTGAATCAGAACAGGGGGAAGAACATGATTCTAAACCTTAACAAGAGGAAGAACTGAATTCTAAACTTGAACAGGAGGAAGAACCTAATTTTGAACCAGAACAGGAGGAGGAACCTAATTCTGAACCAGAACATGAGGAAGAAAGTGATGATGAACTAGAAATTGAAGCAGGGCCTTCTTAAACACCATGTATGAGTCCCCAAGATGATTTCTTGTAGGACTTTGAGGAAGGGATGGCCTAGGTTCTTGCAAATTTAAATGCATATATGCAACTTTGAGGATCACTTGACCAAAACCTAAACAAAGTTCAATCCTCAAGAGATTCTGGTCACACGAAAATTTTTCCCTCTCGAGAAGCAACAAATCGGGAAGAGGAAGTGGACACAACAATAATTCACTAATCGGATAACCAGTCAGGTGACACAATTATATTGAACATAGCTAAGATGAGCACCAAGAAACCTTAGATACAAAACCTACTATTAAACTTGTTCTTACAATTTATGCTTCTAAGAAGAAGCGGGTAGCCAAAATAAAGTTAAGGAAGTTGAGGAAGAAATACCAGAAGCTTTAGAAGATGGTTAAGCAGCTACGTTGGAAATTAAAAGAAACTGCAAATAGGAAAGCTCAAAGCATTATTCCTGAGTTAATCACTGTGGCCATACAAACAAAAATATGTGAAGGTAAGGAAATAAGAACTCAGACAAAATCGATTTCTACTTAGACGGTCTCCACAAAAACAAGCCCTCACGTAGAATTGATAGATATGGTTGTTCAGATAGAAGAATTATCCTCTTGCAATCAAAGCACCCAGACAGAAGAGGTAATCAATAACGCACCATCAAGCAGTGATCCTATTCTTCTAGAGTTGCAGGAGGAGTTGGTACAAGCCCAGCTTTCTTTAGAGCAATATAAGAAGGAGACGGTTCCTCGGCTAAAGTATCCAAAGCTGTAGAAGCAATTTCGAGAATTGACCATAACTGAGAGTGAAACTTTTGATAACTTCAGGCAGGAGGAAGAAAAGCAAAGGAAGGTAAAAGCCAAGCTAGATAAGGTCGTGTGTCAGATCGATGTTATTTACTCTTTATATTCTAATGCCTTATCTTGCAGGTCTCCTACTACAAATTATGCTCTGTTTTTTTATTAAAAAGATATTTGCTGTTGAAAATTAAAGCCATTAAGGATGGAAATTCAGTTGAATTGAAGACAATGGACAAATTCATAAAATGTTGTAAGGAGCATGGTATAAAATTCAAACATCTTCTCCGTGAACTTTATTTGCATAATTCTTTATTAGAAGGGGAGGTGGATAATAATCTCAACCTTTTTGTTTCGGACATTTAGTTCTAGGCCTTCATTTCCTTCACATCAAACAAACTCAAATGGTCCAGGGCTTATAACACCTTTCAAAGAAAAGAACATGGAATGGATTTGTGGGTAAGGGGTGAACCTACTCAACCCTTGCATCCTTTTGTTAGACACAAAACGGTCATGACACAGGAGGGCATAACTAAGATTATGGGGCCTATACATAAAGAAATTGTGCAAGCAGGAAGGACGTATTTCTTATCCATACAGGAAGGGTCCTTAATCACATCCAAATAGAGATGGATGGCCTCTACCAATAGTGTCAGGAAGAGAGAACCATTTGGCTACATGAATTTTAAAGTTTCCACAAGCCGTTTTGTCACTTACAGTAATATTATCTTGAGAGAAGGACCTTATTGGCTAGGATGTCTATTTAGGAGTCCTATTATTTGGTACCCACCTGAAGGATACCGTTTTGATTATGAGTTGCCTGAAGGTCATGAAGGGGAAACCTATGTAGATTTAATACAAAAGCACGATTTTAGGTCGTATAGAGAAAATGTCTTTATTGCTTACTCTTTAACCACATTACATAATAACTATTTATTTCCATGAGGACATGGAACAAGGTAAGCAGGGGAGTATGTTGGGTTGTGCAACAGGTATAAACTTACCCTTGATTACAACCTTTTTTCTCATTTTTATGTATTTGTGCCATAATGTAATAAGGTTTGAATATAATTTCGATAAGAAGTGAACAAAATTACTTTTGATACTATTTGGCTATCAAAACTAACCTCCGTTGCTTTTTTTATGCAGAAATTAGCAAATGGAACAACTGTTTTTCAAACTATTGAACAACAAAGTCTAAGCTGGGAGAAAGGAGCACGTCTTGTGCGGTTAAATTGAGAAGTGAATCAGGAGTATTGGCGCAAGATAGAAGACTGTTTGATTATAGTATTTAGTTGTGAATTCCTCAGGATCTCCTGATCCTCAGGAATCACATTTATCTCTTTTCCTATTTGACTATAAGAGGGGAAAGATGAATAAAATAGAGGAGCTTAATTTTTTCCTTTTACTTCAATTGTAATTTTGAGATACAGAGCGTTATTCTAAGGAACACCTCATGTTGTAATGACATTTGGATTTGATGAATAATATATAACTTGTAGCTTTGTTCATTCATGATATTTTGAAGTAATTAAGTAGTAACCAATGGTGGCTTGGGCCTGATCACTGGTGGATTTCACTGTTGTTCCCTGCTTTATAGTTTACACTTCTTTTACTACAAGTTTAATTACTCTGTTTTATAGCTTTACGATTGATTTAATTTCACTAGTGTTGAGTTTGTGTGTTCATTGCATTAATTCTTATTTCTATTGGTTGGATTCATTTATTTATGTCGTGGATTGATTTGATCAGTAGATAAGAATCATTTCTTGTTAATTGAAAGGTAGAGTATTACTAGTTATATCAGGTGTATTACTTTTATGCATGTCTAGATTCAGTTGAAAGAGCTTTGTTATCACTACGGTGTACTCGTTGATGTAATTGCAATTAGAGGTTTTTATTAAGATTGAGTTTGGTTTTGATTAAGTTTGAGTTTTGATGTTTGAATAAGTTAATTTCCTTGAAGTTACAAGTTGGTAGTTTATGGTTTGATCCGTTTACTCTTGTATTGAAATCAATAAGTTATTTTGAAGCATTACTCTCTGTAGATTCAACGATTTACATCACTTGCACATATTGTGTACACTCTTGAAACAAAAAGAATTACCCAGGTTGATAATTAATGTGAGGCATTTAAGAGTTCTAAAAGACACCTTATTTACACCCAACAACCTGCTAATATGATGATTCTCTATAGAACACTGCAACAACCATGGGACTTCCCCTGAATAACATGGTCATCAATGCCAACATCTTCTTCCTTTGACCTTAATGGTTGTTTGGTTGAAATCAATGCCAACATATGAGGTTCCACAAACCATTCAAACAATGCCAACTTTCCATCATATAGATAGTAAATTGTGGTTTATACTTCCCTTGGACTTGCAATGACACAACAAAAAAGTGACTTGGCAACATTAAGTAATGACGACCGCATGATGTCACACAACAACATAGGAGGAATTTAAGCACACTCCATAATGGTTGAAGGCTAACCATCGGGAGGAGTAAAATGACTCATATGAATCGTATGGCTCCTACGAATCCTAAAATATAACTATAATGTAATGATGCAAATATGTGTCATGTTTAAGGGAAAAATGACTAATGTTGTAATTTTGACTGGTATGATAAGAAAAGTGATTTCCCCCAAATTTTCTGTTTTTGTTGGTATCTCCTTCATAGTTTATCGAGAATAAAATAGAATATAATTATTCTATATACTGTCATTTTCATTTAGTTTTAATGAACCCAAAATATAGATAAAAGGATACTTGATAAGGTGTCTTCTTCATGGTTTAACAAGCTAAAAGAAGAGATAGTAGTGTGCTTGATAGAGGGTGTCTTTTTTGTGATTTTTTAACGAACCCAAGGAAGATTTAAAAGGATTCTTGATACCCTTTACTGTTAATGAGCATGATAAGGACCCTAAGAAAGCTTGTCCTAGAGGAAAAAGTGGTATAAAGGGTAGAAACTTGTTTCGAACTAATGGAACCTCTCTATGTAAACTAAAGCAAATATGCTTGCAAGCTGGAAGGCTCATTGCAATAGCCCCTCTAGTAAATATAAAGACACCAAGCATAGGCTAACGTGAAGGCTAAAGGAAATATAATTACAATGAAGAAAATGAGATCATCAAAATTCATCATGGATAAGAGTTATTGCATGGTAAAATGTAGAGATGGGATTCTCCTAAGGAATAGTCAGAAGATGACAAACAAAAGGGCATGAAGTATTTGGTTCAAAGTCCTGGTGTGTTAAAAGAAGGGATTCCAGAGTGATTAAAACATACAACATGGACACCAACATGAGAAACAGGTGCTAAAATAGGGTATCCATGTGAAGGAAAGCTCTACGTCACAAGTTACCATGTGTAAATATAGAGTTGTGAATGCTTTAACATGATGGGATTGGACGTAAGGTGCAATAAAGATGTAAATTATAGTAACAAAAATGATAGGATGATACCTATACCTATATTCTAGGTTCAATAAAAATGAACCCAGGGTCTAGTGTAGAAATGAAACCTCATTTGTATCTATAATGATTCAAATTATCCATAAGACAAAAGATACAAAATAATTAGTAACAAAAAATGATTAAAAGAATGAGATCATGATCATAAATAAACAAATTTTGAGAGGTAAATAGGTAATGTTTGAAATAAATATCAACACATGTGAACTATAAATGGATTGATAGAGGGAAAATAGGTTAATTGGAGTCCATTTGCACATTTTGGTATTGAGTGTGAAATTATTGGAGAAAACCCCTTGGCCCCCAAACTTCCAATAATTATTTTCATGTATAGAGGCAATAATTTGTTAATATTCTTCCACTAAGTAAGAATTTATATACTCACCTCCACTTTAATTCATTTTTTATGAATTTTCCACCCTAGTAAAACTCTAACTAAGGTACTAGTGTACCATCCCTCGCAAGCAATATCTCTCGGGTGACCACAATAAAGGTGTTTTATTGAAGAGATTCTCCTTGTTGTTGGTTTCTACCCTATGTTGGAAATGTGGGAGTGACTGCCTAGTGCCATATGAGATTGACTAAAGATAAATAATTTTTTTCTTATGGGTCTTTTAGTTCAAGGTCAAACTAATATTTGGCTCATTTTTTGGCAAGATTTAGGGAAAGATGATTAAATGAAAGGTCAAGTTGAAATTCTTAAGTGTTTTGCAGAGATGTGGAATCTAAAAGATTAATACTTCTTCGATAGTGAAAGTTTTTGGTAGTTGGAGGATGAGGATATCTACTTTGTCACTAGAATGTCAAGGTGAGGTGACACAGTAGTAGTGGCTAGTGGGAAAAGTATGCTAGTGGATAGCATAAATGAATATGTGGCATGATACTATAGGCCACATGCATGAAAATTCAACAGAAATATACTTGTTACCTCAAAAAATGCTCGGAAGTTAAGGAGCTATTGCTACATGAATATTTCCCTCCTATTTGTCACACAATATGTCAAAAAAGTGTATATGAACTCCCAAGTTTCAAAGAAAATATATATTATTCATCTTATAAAACAAGATATATGATGCATACCTAATCCCTCATAGTTTGGTGAAGTTTATGGATCCTACAAAAAAATATGGAGACCCTACCTCAACTTAAAGATCTTGCTCCTAAGTCCTTGATCCATTCCCTTACAAAGAAGCATAGAGAAACAAAAACTGTTTTTCCCTCTAGCACGTGTAAATAATAATCAAATCCACATGCATATTAAAATACATGAAGTATATTGGGGAGAATTCATAAATGCTTTTATTAACTAGAATGGAAGATACACATTATACCTTTGTATATAGTTGCACTCCTCCTCGTTCCTTGGTATAACCCTTCGTTAAACTTACTAAAAGAGTGAGATTACCTCAAATTCAAAGGAATTTTTGATACAAATCCACTAGAATAACTGAGCAATACTCTCTACATTCTCTCTCCCTCTTGAAAGGGTCTCTATATATAGGCTTTATACCTAAAGTGAGGAGGATATATCTGGTCATCTGGGAAAATGAGAAGTTAAGTAACTTCCACAATAACTGACTCTCAACTAATGCATGAAAATGTGGGTCGAATTGATCTCATAGGGATTGACCTACTATAGAAAAGTCACCTCCATTTCTTCCATGCGAAACACAAGCACAGTACCCATGTGTCAAGTTGTCCCAATGTGAGGGAGTGATGGGTTTCAATATGAAAATATCACGTGAGAAATGGGATACTAAATATACACAACTAAGAAGGGATAATGACGCACTCAATCCAAAAATTAGAGGATAGGATCAAGGTTTTTCTCCATGACATAAAGTGGGAAAAAGGGATATAATAGATGCCCCTTATTGAATGAGATCATAAGAAAAAATAATGGTTGAAATGCATTATGAAAACATGTGTCATCATATGAGGATCGATTCAATACCAAAGGAATGAATTGAAGTCATATTGATACCCAAATCTCAATCATAAGACAATCATCCCTAACACATGCATACCCTTGCTCAACACAAATAGAAACAGAACAAGGTTGTGAACCATACACTACTGATCTATGACATTCAATGTTAGTACATGGCCATGATAAATACACAATGGATCCAATTAATAAACCAAAAGAGCATAGACACTAGTACATACAATGTAGGTTTATTTCATAGTATATATCAATAGGACTATATACAAACAAAAGAAAAGTGCCCCAGAGTAGCCCTCAAAGTACGTAAGATGATACATAATTCCAACACAACATGGGAAGGGTGTCATATAAGAGTGAAATTTCCTTATCCCAGGGTCTTATACTCAACCTAATTGGTATGAATCTACATCATGCAAATGAATGGGTTGATTTCAAGCATGGTAGAAACCATCTATTTTTTTATTAATTAGGTATATTGTGAACGGATGGGAGGAGACCCACCAATAATGAAAATGAACCCCAAGTTACTTATCATAACCCACAGAGTGTGAATAAATGTGCTAACATTGAAATCTTGTTAATTTGGCTAATCAGGATCCAATAAGGTAAACTCATTGTCATTTGTGACGAATCCTACCACTGAGCTCTAAAAGCTCCACAATACTACTGGTTCTTAGATCAAATTTATGGGTAATGAGTTGAATTAGATGACATAATATTTGTTGAAGTAGGGCCTAATGTATACCCCATTAATCAACATAGAATAAATCAAGAGATGATGTAAGTGGATGAAGTAATGAAGTACAACTGAAATAGGGATAAGCGATAGGAAAGCTCAACAAGGAATGCAAGTGGTTGATTAACTTTTAGACTTCTCTTAAACATGTAATGGCATGACACAAAAGTAACTTGGTTGCATTGACTATGATCATCATGTGATATTATACAAAAGTGCAAGAGGCATTGAAGCACCCTCCATAATGATTGGAATAGTAACAAATTAGTGAGTTAGATTTAATCATGTTTATGGTATGACTTCTACACAAGCTAAAACCTAATTGTAAGGTGTTGACGTAAATAGGTTTCATATTCAAGAAAGAAATTACCGATGTTTCCATTTTGACTTTTTATCTTTTTATTAGTTGGAATATCCTTCATATTTTAGTGAGCACAAAAGAGAAGACATGTGAGCTAATGTTGTAGCTACTGCAACACCCTCAAAAATTTTCTCTTGCACTAAAATATCAGAGCATTTCTTGGTCTTTTCCTTGATTTTTTCAAACATTCAAGCTCATTCCATGAGATTTCTTGAAGTTATTTGGCCCCTTTTAATTGTTGGATTAACTATAGTCTTTTTGCTTATTTGAAAATTATGTAATGTTTTCTAGAATTATTTTGATGGTTTTGAAGGTCGGTCCTTGTATATGTGAGTATTCCTAACCATGTAAATATCCATCCTAGTCCTATACAAGGTCTAGAGTACTATTGCAAAGGTGTTGTCACAGTCATCCTAAAGTCTATCTTAAGTGTCGAATATATCACATATTATCATGAGGCAGTCATAGAGAGGGGAATGATTTTTTTGTTTGTTCTAATGATCTATGTTTTCATGTCATCAAAGTATCCTAAGTGTGTGATCATAGTTCAAGTTCATCACGAGTCCATCTCCCTTTCCCACACCTCGCCATTTTCGAAAAATCTTCCTGACTGGGAAACTAGCTTCACCGAGCCCTCACTAAGCTGCACACTATGCAATCTCAGCCATCATGGATGTGAGTTGGCTACCTGGAACTGCACAATGCATATTCACTGTCCTCTAGGCCTATTGTTATATGCAATTACATAGTATAGCAGCCTTCCTTGACCCCTATAATTGTGTAGTTGTGCCTCCTAATCTAATTTGAATTTCGCACTTCACACCTTCAACCCTCAAGCTTTTCCCTTACGTGTTGGACATGTGCAATGGGAAACAAGCCCAATCTCCCTTAACCTTCAAAACTACTCAATTTTTTCCTCCAGTGCCCTTACCTTAGCCTGAACTCACTTTCCTAAGAAACTGCATAGAGTTTCCCTTCATGCCTCTCTGTTTCCTAGTCCCACTTGCCTCTTGAAACCACACAGTCCGTCCTTCAAGGCTTCATCCCGTAGCAACCACTACTTGCTTGAACTACATAATTTTTCTCTTTAGTGGGTACTACAAAATTATCTCATTAGTGTGGATTGTGTAGAAAAGTTCCTTAGTCAAGCCTGAGCTAGGCTCTCCGTAGTCCCATTGATTAAGCTCTCTCCGTGATAGCTGGAACTACGCAATGTGTAATCATTGACCACTTTATCCTAGTTTGTCACTTGTCCCAACCTTAGTTCATGGATATTAATGTATAATCTTATACTATGGAGGTTTTAGATTGATGTTGTCTCATCATGAGTGAATTGTAGGAATACGTACACCATCAAGTCATGGTGAGATGATAAAGAAGGAGAGGAAGTAGGGAATATTCCTAAATACTCACCTGTAGCTGAACTGACGAGTGGACCTATCAAGAGCAAGAAAAGGAACATAATTTTGCAACCACCTTCCAAGACCAAAGATCATTGAAGACCCTACATCACCAATCTATATAGAGGAGAAGAGAAAGCATATCCAAGAACACATATAGCACTCAACAGGAACAATGACTTGACATTTCCACATCATTAAGCCAGTCCATGTCAGCATTGTCATGTCAAGTCATGTCATGAGTTCTCATATGCCACATCACTATTGTGGACCATGTATATTGTAATAAAATCTATTATAAAGTGGAAGTCCAAAGGGGAAACATGAATATGAAGAGTCATGTAAGTTGAAAATTCATGAGGGTAGTCAAAGAGTCATAAAGAGGGAGCATCATCCCTTGGTTATATATACCCCCTCATTGTATGAGCGAAAGACTTTTCACCTTGGCTCCTCTCGCAAGGCATTAGAGAGTTCAACTAGTTCCTTGAGGAGCAAGGAGTGGCTTCAATGTCCCACTACTAGGGCTAGTGATGTACAATGTAAATATGTGTCTCAGAAATTTTTCTTAATAACACAAGCCGTTTAAGGCCAACACATTTTTCATGTATGGACTATGAATGTTTGTAAGACTATTCTGTGCACATTTGTTTTTCATGTTTTCTTTCATATGTAATAAGATAGTAGAACTATTTCGGTTATTTTAGTGCTTATATTATTACGAATGTGTTTAAATGGTTGTTATCATTGTCCAATCACTGCGGAATATTCCACAGGATACTAGACAAATCATTCCTTGTTTTCCTTGTTTGTTGGTTGTAAAGATCATTGCATCCATTGTGGACTAGTCCATTGGATGTTAGACATATCTTTCCTTGTTTGTTGGTTGTAACAATTGTCATATTTGTTGTGGGCTATTCCTTGGATGTTTGACGGATCATTCTAGTCCATGTGTGTCTCTTCTTGGGTGGAACTATTACCTCTCACTTAGAGGCTCACTTTTCTCTTCCCCATTTCAGTAGAAGAACCTCGACACAGATTCACTGCACACTCACTAGCGATACTCCCCTTGCTTTTAAAAGACACCATTTCATCACTCTCTTATGCTGATAGCTAGAGCCAAGGAAAATCTTTAAGGATTTGGAAACCAGGCCTTTATATCGAATGAGACTCCTACACCAAATGACGTGAGGTTTGATTAAGACTTCATATCAGGGAGATCCCCTAAATGTTTGTGGTTCCCACACCATCAAAATTTATAGTACTAGAAGGAGGGCCACCAATATTTTATGGTTGATAGACCCATTGACCCTACTAATCCATCTTCTAGTTAAGGCAATAATGTTCACTCCACCTCCCCTAACTGTGACTCCAAATTTGGTGACTCTTATGAGATTAGACTTGAACGTCAAACCCTATATGATCAACATCAGGCCATCCACCCCATCACCCATTAGTTTGCAAAAGTTGTTGGATTGGTACCAAGAGTAATCAATTTTCCATATTCTCAAAAGAAGAAGAAGACAACCCTGATAGGGATAGTAGTCTCGTGCATTGAAGAAGTGGTTCTCACCACTCTTCAAGAATTAACAGATGATGTAGAAAGAGAATAAGAGCCTCCACTCTTTCATGGAGGTAACGGAGGAGACCCCTTACTCTCAGGTTCAACTTTTGGCAGGACAAGCATAGAAGAAGAAGAAGAGGAAGAGGAAGAGGAACCAACAGATTTAGAAAGTGAAGATGAGGACACCGAAAAGGAAAACATGGTAGAGAAAAAAATCAGTTGGATGACTCAGGGCCCAATTGAAATTTTTGGTGACCTTCATAAGATGCCAAGGCACACAAAAAAGCTCTTAAGGAAGAATGACCTTGACAAGGTAGTGAAGGTTGAATATCACTTGGAAAACTTTACCTACATCTGCAAGCATTTGTGGTATGTTAGGATGTTGTTGCTTGCAGGATTTTTCCATGTACCTTGGATGGTAGAGTAATTGTATGGTATGAAAACCTTCCTCCAAACACCATCCAGAATTGAAGGGGATTCAAAAAAATATTTTTTGAAAAATTTACTAAAGATAAGACCCTGCTATGTCATTAAAGGAACTAGTAAATCTTAAGATGGAGCAAAAGGAAAATTTTAAATATTTAAATCAGAGGTTCAATCTCATCTTGAACAAATTTTCTAAAAACACAAAACCTCATTACTCCACCACTATAGATTACTACACTTCTACCTTGCTAAATAATATTACATAGTTT
The DNA here is from genome assembly GCA_000404065.3 of Pinus taeda. Taxonomy (NCBI): domain Eukaryota; kingdom Viridiplantae; phylum Streptophyta; class Pinopsida; order Pinales; family Pinaceae; genus Pinus; species Pinus taeda. The sequence continues at coordinate 57,655 of APFE031525968.1, read as the reverse complement.
GTAAAGTGAACTGCAAGACAAACATTCACAGAAAAATACATAGATTATTGCCATTGAGAAGGACTTGTGAGCCATTGGATTAATCTCGGATGATGAATCAACAAAAGACTCCAAGGAAATAGGTAAAAGGTCTCATACCTTTGTGAGAAAGGCTACGGAGAAAGAACCAAATGATCTTGAAAGCCTAACTCGTCTCGTAAAGTCCTTGACAACTGAAATGGCTGAACTTAGACAGAGGACAGGAAAGATTCTGTGTGCATTGAGGCCCCCAAGTTCTTGTTCAAAAATAATTCAGCTTCTAGTAGTAATAGCAATCAACTGACAAATTCTACGCAGAGTTCCAATGTTGTCCTGATTATTGGAAAATTGGCACAGATTATTATTGTAGATTTCATAACGAGCAGCATTTAGAAAAGATGTGCCCACAATGGAACCAACTCAAGAGTAGAATGGATGTGCAGTTTGTTGACTTAGTCATGGTTGAGGAGAAAATTGATCTTGATGAAGGGAAGGAAGAAGCTATTGCAGCTCATGAAGCTCCAACTATTGGGCATGTAGTGAACATGTATCGTTGCATTCTCACAACCCAAAAGAGTACTATCGATAAGCAGCCTCAAAGTGACAGCTCAGCCCAGAACTAGAGAAAATGATATGACCTAAGAAGCCAAGGACCGACCACTATAATTGAGGTGTTGAATAAAAAATTCAAAGAAAATATATTAAGGAAACTCAACCAACCGGCTAACTCAACGCAGAACACTCAGAGAAAATCCAGGAAAGAATTCTCAACAAAAAGTGTTTCTGTTAGCAATGAGGACAAAACAATCCCTTTAGAAACCACAAACCAAGTTCCATCTCCAGATGCCTCGGTTAGTCTTCTTGCTATGGATTATAACATTTTGGATGATATGAAGAAGATTTGTGTAAACATCTCCATGTTTGAACTCACAAAGATCATGAACCAGTGGGACATCCTTATACAGGCACTTGGGAAAACCTCTAAAGGTAATTCTTCTTCTTCTAACAATGGATTTGATAATTCTCCATAATATTTCATATGTACTGAATGCACTCATGATGGATGAAAACAAACTTTACCCATAATTTTTGTTAACATTCAAAATCTTTAATTTCAATGTACATAATTGCTTGGTTGATTTGGGTGCATCGGTGAATGTCATGCCATTATCTATTGCCAAGAATATCAATGCTAAATGGGAAAATATAGATGCACATATTATTCAGTTGGACATAACTCGTGTCTAGGAACTCAGAGATTTCATCATCCATTTATCAGCTGATGGAAAAGTTCACCAATGTATCAACATAATGATTGTGGACATTAAATAAGCATACAGAGTGTTATTGAGTAAACACTGGTCTTGCGAGCTTGAAGGATCCTTTTCCACAGAGTGGTCAGACCTATGGTTTCTGTATAGGGGTAGGAACAATCAAATTTGGATAGAATCAGAGAGATACATGAAGCATATGGTGACTCCCTTGAATGGACACAATGAGCCAATGGATTTCACAAAATTTTTATTTGGTAATTTCTTTATGGAAACAAAGGTTGAGTGTTATCTTGCAGAGAAAACCCTAGTCCCACCATACGCACAGTTGGATCTCCTTCCTTCTCACTATGGTGATAATGAACTCCATACAGTTAGTAGTAGTAGAAGTACTAGTGCAGTTAGCAGCCCTTGTACATACGATATGTGGACTATGTATATCGATGGATCCAAAATAGAGGAGGGATCTGGATTTGGTTGCATTTTAATAGAACCACTGTAGAGAAAACATTTGATCTCTAGCCTCCTGGAATTCAAGTGCATGAATAACACTCCAAATTCGAAGCACTTGTCTTGGGCTTACAAAAGGCCATTAACCTCAACATTTCCATTCTAAAAGTGGTAGGTGATGCAAAAATCATGGTGTGCCAGTTATGTAACACTATACATTGTGTGTCACCTCATCTTAAAAGTTATCAACAAGAGGTGTGGTGACACATCTCACACTTCCAATCTTTTAATATTATTTTTGTTCTAAGAATGGATAATGTTGTCGTAGATCCCTTGGAAAATGCTACTTCTAGGATGTTGCCATTAAGGGACGACTTTTCTATTGAAATTTGGTATAAACCTTCCATCCTAGATAATATCACTAACTTATGTGTTTTTATGACAACCAACAGATATTGTATTTTATAGTGAATGCTCACGTGTTCAAAGATGTAGCGATCAACGAGGATGAGCATGAAAGAGCACTGCAAGATGCAACCAATGCAAGTAAAGGGTACCTCCTCCCCAAAGGCATGGTATCATTAGAGAAGCTATATGATTTGTAGAAGCCCTTATGTGGACCTGTTAATGCCAATATCCACAGTTCTACTCTGTCACATGAGAAAATAAACTTGGGGACCAAGAAGGATCTCAAATATGTTAGTCTTGGTACTTTCTACACACCACAAGAGTGACAAGCTTTCATCCACTTATTCAATTTGTATCATGATGTCTTCATGAGGACGTATGATGAAATCAAGACATATGACACGAGAATCATCCAACATGTAATAATAATCAAGGAAGGGGCTAAGCCATTTCAATAGAAACTAAGGAAAGCTCATCTAACACTTCGGTCCCTCATACAAAAGGAGTTGAGAAAATTGTTGGATACTCAGATCATATATAAGGTGCGAAATGCACCAATACCTACCTATTATGAGTAGAAAGAGACATATCAAGATGAAAATATCTTCTTGGTCCAGAATCTGTTAAATGAAAGTTCGTCACATTTTTCAACTTATATAGAATATTCAATGTAACATAGACAACAAGTGGATGGGAGTTCATATTGTTCCAATTGCCACTATTGCAATAACAATGATTCAATTTGAAAGGTCGAAGAATTCGATGTGGGTATCAAAGTTGGTTCACGTGAGAAAGAAGTATGAAGAGATTTGTATGTGTGTAGATTTATGGAATCTCAACCGCTCCTTGGACAAGGGAAGCTACCTCATGTCATCCATGGAGAAGATATTGCAAACAATATTGGGCTTTGAAATGTTTTCCTTGCTTGACAAATTTTCAGGATACAACCAAGTTCTGGTGGTAGAGCCTGATAGACTAGAAACTACTTTCATAATGAAGTGGGGCACATTCGCATTTCAATGAATTCTGTTTGGGCTAGTTAATGCTGGTGCAAAATTCCAACATGAAATGGACATCACATTTCATGGGCTAATTACATAGAGCATAGTGGTCTATCTTGATGATATGACAATATTGTCCAAACAGAGGTCAGACCACCAATGTCATTTGAAGATTATTTTTGAGCGATGCCATAAATATAGGATATCCTTGAATTCCAAGAAGATTATCTTTTTAGTATCCAAGGGTAACCTCTTGGGAGACATTATTGCCAAATTTGGGATGAAGGTAGAGTTAGATGGGGTCAGGACTATCACATAGATTCGTCACCCAGTGAATAAGAAAGCCATGTAGTCTTTCCTGGGGAAGATCAACTTCCTTAGTATGTTCATCTTTGAGTATGCCTATATTGTCAAATCAATACAAGAGATGTTGAAGAGGACACAATTTACAAATGGGATAAAAGGGAAAAGGATGTGTTTTCTCGTATTAAATAATCTATAGTAGAAGCACCTACGTTGTACAACCCAAACTTCGGTAAATAATTCTTTCTTTATAATTTTTCTTCTAACACCTCTCTAGTTATTGTACTTACTCAGAAGGATGAGTTGAAGAATGAACAATCTATCTCCTTCATGAGTGCAAGTCTGCAAGGTCTTGAGCTTAATTACCCTACAATGGAAAAACAATCTTACACAGTATACAAGTTGGTAAATAATTTCAGACCCTATCTATTAAAGAACCATTTTGTTATCATTGTTCCACACCCAATAGTCAGCTCACTCCTTGCTCAATAAAAGCTAGGTGAAAGGAGGGAAAACTTGATAACCAGGTTACAAGAGTAGGATCTAGAAATCATGTTAATTCACCCAATCAAGGGTCATGGTATTTTTCAATTAGTAGAAAAAGAAGTGAACGTAAAATAAAAAGAAGAAGAGCTCGGAGGATGGGAGCAAGAGATGGAAATGTATAATGTTGAGCCTCCCCCGTTATAGACATAAACTCTTCACACACAGATGTGTGCCAATAACTTGAGCATGGCACAATCCCGTATCAATTTTCCACACGATATAAGAGGGCACTCCAACTTAAAGCATTATAATATTAGTTGGTACATGTGGTGCTATTTAGAAAGCACCACAGTGGAATACTGCTAAGGTGTTTGGAGGCACACAATTAAGAAAAGGTATCGCCTGATCTCCACGACGAACCAACCATGGGACACTTTCCAAGAAACACTACAATACATAAAGTTATGTAGGCCGACTTTTATTGGTCTACATTATTCAAAGGTGCTCATGCCTATGCCCGCAAGTGTCTGGTTTATTAAAGGTGTGTTGACAAAATCAGAAGTTAGCAGCCCCACTGTAGACTGTTGTAGTGGAAGAACCTTTTCAACAGTGGGGCTTGGATATCACTGGGGAAATTTTCCCACACTCATCAAAGAAACACCACTATATTTGACAGCTACAAATTAATTCACGTGGTGGATAGAGCCAATTTTGCTAAAATAGATGAACAAGCAAGAAATCATTAGTTTTCTGCAGTAGAACATCATCTCTAGGTTCAACATTAGTACGTTAATTGTTTTTGATAATGAACCATATTTTTCATCGTTAAAAAATTATGATTTTGTATTGGAAAATGATATTATATTGAAACACTAAGCTAATTATTATCTACATGGGAATGGTCTTGTTGAATCCACTAACAAGAACCTCATCTGCACCATAAAGAAGCCCATATTCTTTGAACAATGAAACTAACACTCTGATTTGGTGAATGCCTTATGGGTTTATCATGACATGCCTAAACCTTCCTCGAATTCATCCACTTACTTCCTTGTGTACAAAAAATAAGCCATCCTCTTGCTAAACATCTACTTGCCCACTCTCCAACTTTCCTAAGAGTCCTAGGGCAAGCCCTGTCTTTTAGTTCAACATAGGATAGACACTTCTCACAAGCTAAAGGAAGAAAGGTTGAAATAAAAATAAAAATTTTTACTTCACAAGATTCGTATCAAGGGGTGGTTCAAAATGAAGTCTGCAAGGAAAAACAAATTTGGTCTGGGTGAACTAGTCTTAAAGTGCGATAAATCCCATGACGACAAAGGAAATCACAATAAGTTTGAGCCCCTGTGGGTTGGACCATACATAGTATACTAGAAGCTTTACCAACACACATATCATGTTCAATCACTTGATTGGAAGATTGACTCTCTCCTTATCAATGGCCAAGACTTAAAGCAATCTTTTCAATGAAGATCAGGGGTTGTGCCTTACACTATGTACATAGTCTTTTGTTGTTTCCTTTTTTTTTCTTTGCTTTAATTTTGTGTTGGTTTTATCATGTGAATAAGTGTTGTGCTTGATTGCAATGTGGATTCTAAGTGTATGTCTAGCTGAAGTCTAAAGAGACTTGTGACACTGCAACATTTGGCTAACCTCCTATTCATCTTCCTTATGTTGGTCGCATCTTTTGGCCGATGAAGTTCTGATGGAAAATACGATCCATCTGTTAGGAGAGTTTTTGTAGAAACATGAACCCATCTCGAGTCCAAAAACCTAATGCCTATACTCAATTTTTCTGCTGGTGTTCCCAAGCTTATCAAAATAGTAGAAATGGAAAAGGCAAAAATCTAAACAAGCAAGCCAAAATCATAGATCTCTTTATGATTCTCTGAAGGAGAAAACTCTTCTGCTCTCAGTAAGTAGGGATCTCTATTCCACCCCAAATTAAATAAGTTTCGATGAACAATTCTCTTTAAATAAATAAATAAAGGCGAATGAAGAGAAAGGTTGTCTGCGTAGAGAGGTGAAGAAAGCAACTTCATCAAGGTACTATCTAGGCTCACTGGAAGTGGAGCAATTTTTTTGTTCCTATGTGAATCCATGGAGGTACTATCCAAGCTTGTTGGTAGTGGAGCAACACCAAAGATGAAAAATGATATTCTAAAAATCTTAAGCCCACGAGCTAAATTAGCCTTCCCAACTTGAAACATTATGATTATGTTGAATCTTATGTTGTGTTTAACTAAGAAGGTATAGGGGGAACCATGTATGCCCTTGGGGTAAATAAGAATTCCAAATTGATATGCACAATGAATTAATACTCCCTAAGGAACCAAGGCCCTGCACAGAAGAAACTAACCAAGAGAGAGAAAATCGAGTTCAACTAGTGTTTCGCCAAGTGTTGTAGCTGCTGCAACACCGTCCAAAGTTTTTGCTTGTACTCAAATTTAAGAGCCTTCATTGTTCTTTTCCTTGATTTTTGCAAACACTCAAGGTCATTCCATGAGATTTCTTGAAGTTTGTTAACCCTTTTTCTTGTTGGATTAATTGTCATCTTTTGGCTTGTTTGATTTTTATGCAATGTCTATGTGCTTTTTCTAGTGGGTTCGAAGGTCGATACTTGTGTATATGAGTAGTCCTAACCATGTCAAAATTCGTCACACTCATACACAAGGTCTAGAGAGTTGTCACGTAGGTGTCATTACAGTCATCCTAAGGTCTATCTTAAGTGTCTCATATGTCGCACCTTGTCATGAGCTAGTCACAAATTAACATCTTGATACTAGAGAAACCATGCTTAAGATTAACCTCTAGGGAGCTCTAAACTACCATTGTGTTGTAACATACATACATATGCATAGTATCCCCTCAAGGTGTTATTTAGTATGTGATGGTTTCATCGATTCCTCGGAGTACACCACTAATTTCCTTATGCCCCAACCCAAGACCAAGTTTACTGGGTATCCTCTCATCTTGGGGAGACCTTGGTTAGCTATTGCTGATGCTTATATTAGTTTTAGAGTTGGAAACATGACAATCAAGAATGGGAAGCTCACAATGTAGCTTGCATTATACCCCCTATTGAACCCCTTGTTGAGCATGATTTTCCTATGTGGATAGAGGAAGAAGAAGAATTTGAATTATATTAGTCACCCCCCTACACAATATGTACATTAGAAGCAACTATTGGAAGTAGGAAGCTATATGAGGATGATCTTACTAACAATATTATGTAAAAACAATATCCTACAATAATGGAAATTAGTGAACTAGTAGAGGATTCTTTAGAGTAGCCTGAAAACAAACCCTGTGAATAATTATTCACTACTAGTTCTCATAAAAATCATGCCAAGGTTATGAAAATTAGTCTATATAAAACCTTAAAATTGTGTCCTTCCCTTTTAGCAAAACAAGAAGAGAAATTTCTCATTCTTTTGAGACAACATCTTCATGCCTTTGCTTGGGACTATAAAGAGATGAAAGGGTTGCATCCCTTAGTTTGTACACATGAGATATACATTAAAGACAAATCCAAACCTATGTGCTATCCCTATAGAATAATGAAAGCTACCCTTAACGACATTGTAAAATAATAATCACATAAGTTATTGGATGTAAGATTCATTTACCCTATTTTAGATAGTGAGTGAGTGTCACCTCTTGTTATTGTGCTAAAAAAAATGGGAAGTGGAGAATTTGTGTTGATTACAGGACTTAAGAAGGATACAAAAAAATATCATTTTCCCTTACCTTTCATTGATCAAGTTTTGGATTGTCCTATAGTGAAGAAGCTATTTTCATTCTTGGATGGTTTCAACAGGTACAATCAGATCCAAATCAGCCTCAAGGTTCAGTATAAGACCACATTCACATGTGCATGGGGTACTTTTTCCTATACGGTCCTTCCAATTGGCTTGTGTAATGCCCCTGATGCCTTCCAAAGGGCATTGTTGAGTATTTCTACTGATGTTGTTCATGATACAATTGAAATCTATATGGTTGACATCACTCCTTCTAGGGATGATTTTGAGGAAGCCCTCTCCAACATGTTTAAAGTTTTCAAAATATGGATTGAAATTAATGTCTGACTAAGTTCATAAAAATGGTATTTTTTTATGAATGAAAGGATTTTCCTATGCCACTTCTTCTCTAAGGAAGGGATCCAAGTTGATCCTAACAAAATTTCCATTATCAAAAGGGTCACTGTCCCTTAGAAATAAATGGATGTTAGACATTTCCTAGGACTAGCTAGATATTATAGGATATTTACCAAGGATTTTAGTAATATTTCCTCACATTTGTTTGGATTATTAAATAAAGATTCATATTTTTGTTGGACAAAAAATTGTAAAGAAGCGTTGAAAGAGCTGAAGGAGAATTTACCAATGCACCTATTCTCAAGAGCCCAAATTGACCCTTTTGCTTTTCACATTCTCACAAATACATCTAATAGAGTTATAAGGGAAAACTTGGGAAAGGTGGAAGCTAAGTTGTCTTATGTGATATATTTTATCAATAAGAATATGTCCAAGGCTAAACTCAAAAAGCATAGTTACTGAAAAAGAGATCTTTTTCGTTGTACACTTCTAAAACAAGTTTACACATTACATTACAGGGTACTGAGTTTTTGTACACGCTGAACATGCACCTATTAAGTATTTAATGAATAAACCTGATTTCAATGTTAGGATAATTAGAGAGTTTTTTTTGTTATAATAATTTTATCTAACAATTATTAACAAGCCATGAAAGGAAAATGTGGTTGTATATTTTTTGTCTAGTCTACAATTGCCTGTAGAAAGTGAAGAGATGATAGATGATCAACTTACAAATGAGCACCTCTTCTCCATTTCATTGTAGTAACATTGGTTTGATGAGAGAAAAAACTTATTAGTTTCTAGGAAGTTTCCTCCCAATATATCCTCCAAGGAAAATAGTAGAACTATCAAAAAAAGTTTCCCTTTCACTTGGATTGGGGGTAACCTTTTCATATTATGACCATATCATATTTTGAGGAGGTGTGTAAGGGAAGATGAGGTCTTAGACATCCTCTTAGCATGCCATGATTGACCTTATGGGAGCCATTCTTCTTCCAACAGGACAACCTTCAAAATTCTCCAAGCAAGATACTACTGGCCTACCCTACACAAAGATGCCATGAGGTACACTCCTAGTTGTGATGAATGCTAAAGGATGGGAAAGCCCACACGAAAGTATCAAATTCCACTACAACCTCAAGTGAATCTTGGGCCATTTGAGAAGTGGGGCATGGATATCATTGGACCAATTAACCCCCCATATGGACAAAACAATTATTCTATTGTATGCAGTGATTATTTGACAAATTCGGCTGAAGTGAACAAAGTCAAAGTAGCCACTAAGAAAAACGTGCCAAATTTATTGAGGGAGGAAATCTTCTATAATTTTCTTTTCCCAAGGGATTTGGTCACTAATCAAGGGTATCAATTCACTTCTAATGTGGTTGAGAGGATTATGTAGCAACATCACATCAAGCATAGAAATTCCACTACCTATCGTCCTCAAGCAAATGGGTAGTTGTAGGTGACAAAAGAAGGCTTAGAAAGAATATTTACCAAGGTTGTCAACAATATAAAAAAGGATTGGGCAGGTAGACATTTGAAGGAAAATTCAGCCTATAATACCGCATGGAAGTCCACCACTTGGTTCACTCCCTTTGAGCCATTTTATGGGAAAAATCAACCGTTGTCCATTAAATTTGAGTACAACACTCTGAGAATGGCAGGACAATCGAACCTAGACATCACCAAAGATCAACATGAGAGGATGCAATAGGTCAATACCCTTAATGAATTTAGACTATAGGATCCCATGCATGCTGAGGTGGTCCAATTGTAGAGGAAGATTCTGCATGAAAAACATATCAAGGAAATGACCCTCCAATAAGGTGATTGGTCCCTCTTGTATGATTCTAGATTCAAGGATTTCAAGGAAAAACTATTGACAAGATGACTAGCTCCCTACTTTGTGGGAAAGTGTTATGAAAATGGCTCTGTCCAGATCAAAACAAATGATGAGGAAAAAATTCCACTTTTATTCAATGGTTGTTGGTTAAAAATTTACAAGAAACCTTTATCAAAAGAGGAGTTTACCATTTTAATAAGGAGAGAACTGAATGTGACGGGGGACCTCAAATCTCCCAATCCATTCAACTCTTGATTAACAAAGAAAAAAGAGAAAAAAAAAAAAGAAAAAAAAGGAGAAAGAAAAGGATAAAAATACTAAGTGAAAACCTTCATGAGGCACTTGAGGAAGGCTCTTGGATTGAAGATCTCCATGAGGTAGTCCAAGAGTCTCAGAAACAAAAACAAAAAATTATAAAAAAGAAATAAAATATGCATGGATGAAAACCTTCCTTGAGGCACCTGAGCTAGTCCTGTAGGTTGAAAACCTCAATTGAGGCAGCCTACAAGTCTTAAAAAAAGGAGGAAAATAAGAGAAGAAGAAGAAGAAGAAAACAAATAAAAGAAGGGGAACCCTTACATTATCTTTGTGACATTTCTATAGGGTTCTAGTGACAATAAATGGAGGCCAATAGAAAGAGAAGCAACATGAAAAATTCACATTCACACCCTCCAAATTTTCTCTCTAGATGCACTCCATCCTTACATTGATCTTCCCCAAGTTTTCCCCATCATCAAATCACCTTCCTCACACGATTCTGCCATAGTCATAAATTGCTACAGGAAACTAATCGATATGAAAAGAAGTAGTTTGTATTTTTTTCACTCAGGAATAAGGGAGGTGGCTGAAAATAAAATTATCATCCATTCAATACACTATTTAACCTCTTTCCCACCTTTATTCCCATATCTATAAAACAAAATAATTTCCTTTCATTCCATCATTCAAATTTCCTATGGAAACAAGGATCTATGGCACCCATCATTAGCTTCCTTATGAATTATCAATTTTTTCTAAAGAAATACTTGGAGGAATTGGAGGTCTTAGCAAGGTCTATGTGACTGCTACAAAAAGACACATAGTTCTATAGTAGTCTGCAGGTACCCTACAGGATGATAGCCAAGGCACCACATCTAAACGTTTAATCACCATGGAGCACTGGAAGGTTACAACCCTAATCCTAAGTAACTACAAGGACCTTGCAAGTTGTTATAGGATACCTATTCAGTAGATAACAACAACATTTGATCCATAATGACACCTAAATTCTAAAGGAATGAAAACCTAAGTCAACAAAGGACACTCAATTTTGTTTTCTAGCCAATGCATGAACCAATGAAGACAACAAAATTACATCTAATAAGAAATCAAAAGAAGCCTCACCCATGTTTCATAATCCCATCCAAGCATCACATTATCAACACACTAGCACAAGCATCACTAGGTAGGCATAGGTATGAAACATTCCTATCCTCTCCTCTTGAGGGGATCATGGTTTAAAAAAATGTTTTCACTGCATGATAGATGAAGTTTTGTAGGATAGAGTTGGTTTATCAATCTCAAACACCCTTAAACAGTTGGTTGAATTTGTCTTCCTCTCTCATCACATGTGGGGAAAAGACAAAATAGAAAATGGTGATGACCATGAGGGGTGGGCTAATAAGCCTATAGTTAAATTGCAAAGGTGGTAGTTGGGGACTAACTCATACAACATGCTGAGCCCAAGCCTCATTTGGCATAAAAGTTACATTCTAAAAAAGGTAAGGAGGCCCACACCACCACAAGGAGTATAACTACTTATACCATAGGCCTTATAAACTACTATAAAGGGGGCTGCAAGACCATAAGATAATTTCTACATGATTCAAACTACTTGTTATATGATCACTCCCAAGTGCTACAAGAAAGTCTATAGGGGTGAAAAAAGGCCCAATATTAAGAAATTTCGTCCACAGAACCCTATATCCAAAGAGGAACCTTAAAGGGAAGGGTAAGTACCTATTTTTCCTCCCCACTTTTGGCCAAGAATCATACACAATTGTTCAACCTTTTCACTGAACATCCTGTAGAAAATCTCTGAAAATGTAAATACATTGAAGTATGAATATTTCTTGTGAATTGAGAATGATGGAAAAAAACCGATTTTTTTTTTTTTAGTTTAGCAAGGAATTTTTCCTTCCCCTAACTAGAAAAAGTGAATTGCTCCCTTTTACCACTATTCTGAAACCCTCAATTGCTTAGAAATTTTCTAAAACTACTAATAGATAAGAGAATTCGTTTCTAATCTCTAAACATTTACATTGAAAATCATGGGTGGTGGTTTTAACCAAACAGATCCCATAGAGTGATCAATGATTCACCAACACCCTCATTTCAGGGATATATTTTCTAATTACTAATGGTTCGGATTCTTTGAGAAGTTCTAGGGGTTTGATGATGAGTTTACTCAAGAGTTTGTAGTAGGCCTCTCACCTCAAGGAAAATATTGTGCTACTACCATTGTGAGGGGGCTCATCATCCATCTAAACAAATAAATTATTAGGGGAGTTACCACATTCCCCTAAGAGTGAGATGGACTAAGGAAGAGAGAACATAGGCTATCAAAACCAAGAAGAACTTTTTCCCCCCTAAGAAGTAACCAATTGAAGAAAAAATGGGGTTAGGAGAGAGAGTCTACCCTACCCCTAGAATGCGGTATCATACCACATTTTGAAATAGATACCTTGTGAGGGGAGAGTTAGTGTTGTCTATGCCTATCAGTTTAGGTTGCTCTATCAATTAAGTTTCTAGTTGTATTTTCCTATCCAAAGTTGATTGGACATTTCCCATTTTCTTTTCCAGTCCTTAATAAAGATGAGCCAAAGAGTGAGAGGAGGAAAATGTTAGTACATTCCTCACCATGGGCTCATAAGGCTAATTGTCATAGATGCTCTAGAGCATATGTTCAAACCTTGTGTCATGGACATATTTGGTGGATATGGACATGGAGGATTTCCTTGAAACACAATCCCAAGCCATATTAGAACTTTGAGAAACAAAAAATCATGGTTCTGTAGAAGGAGAGACTGGAGAAGAGGATGAATAAGAGGCTAGTGAACAAGAGGAAGAAGAAAAATTAGAGAAGAAGATATAGGAAGAATAGTAGACAAAGGAACCTATTGAAAGAACAATGTTCAAGAAGGACTCAACCAAGCCTATTGTGACACAATCAAGAGAGAAAGGAACCCCAAAGTTAATTGGGGAATCTTCCAAGCGTCATAAAAGGAGAAGAAAAGGGCATGCAAGTGCTTTAGAAGGAAATATTGAAGAAGAAGTGGTTTCCACCTTGGTTTCCTTAAGTAAACTTGTCAAGATGAAGGGGAGGAAGCTAAGTCAAAGACCTTTGTATTTCCAGAATGGGAGGAGAACTAGAATAAAGCAAGGGAAGCCTTATCCATCCTAAAAACCCCTATGATGATTGAGGCGTCAACTATCCATTAGGATGGAGAATTGGAGAAAAATAAGAAACAATGTGAAAAAATAACCTTACTCAAAGCCGAACTGGAAGAACCGTAGACCTCATAGAAGAAACCAAGCACCAAGGGAAACAAGACATAACATAACCTCAAGTTGCAAGAGGAATATTCCATGCTATATAACAGCACGGAAATGCTATAGGAAGATGATGCATAATTACAGGAAGGAGACAAAGGGTTATAAGTGCTGCAAGAACCAGATCCCTAACCATACCTTTCTTCCTATTATAAGTTCTTTGAAGTATGAAAAATAATATCGACCAAGTTTGCAGTCCAAATCCTCTTTGAGCTAGAAGAAGAAAAAGGTAAAAGCCATTGGTGGATAAAAATTGCAAGATCTAAAGGAGTTGAGTATGTGGCTATGACGGAATAAAAGGTGAATAATATGGGTGAGGAGATGGCTCACTTGTGATTCAAAGAATAAAATATGAGGGAGCAGCTACAAATAGAAAATAAGATACTAAGTGGCTAGCTAGAGGAGAAAGATGAGTAGTTTTCCACCATAGAAAGCTTAGCTATGGAAGCCATTCAATTTAGACAACCATAAAAAACCTATCCAATTTTTCTCAAAGAATAGTGGCTCCAATTTCATATCAAGACCATAGCACATTATGGTGCACTCCCTTTCTAGGATTACACAAAGTTTATTGAGTTATGTCATAAATATAATGTTGAGGACATAGCTAGAATGACCAAGACTATCTTTAATGATAAATGGTCCAATCCACAATGTCTCCAAATTTTCAGGTTTACCTTTGTCTTCATGGGTATTATCCCACTTTAGTACTAGGTCACCCACATCAAATATCTTTTACCCTGCAGATTTTATGTCAAACAAACGCTTTACATGATTCTAATGCATGGAAAATTGGTCTTTGGCCTTATTTATTTCTTCCTCGAGTTTAAGTAATGTTTCTATCCTTCTCTAAACTAGTAGGCAATGTTTACCTTGTGACTCTTCGGAGAGTTGCAAGACAAGAAGATACAAGTTCGGGGGAAAGATAACTTCTTTACCATAAAGTAGGAAGTATGACGAGGTTCTTAGGGAAGGTTTTGGAGTTACACAACCGAACCAAAGAGCATTGGTAAAAGCTTTATGTAAATTCCTCTGTTCATAGTACTAGTACAAAATGGCTAAATAGTTACTAAAAAAGTGACGTAGTTTTCATATAAATGACCAATTTTCAATTGGTGACCAACAGTAGCTAATTTACAATATCTTATAACGCGACCAAATTTTAGTCATTTTTAGCTTAGCCATTAATTGGTTGTCTCAATTTTATCATTTAGTATTATATTTAGTCATAAATTTGGTTATTAATTTAGTCATTAATTTCCACAATTAATGGCCAAATATACAACAAAATATATTACTACATGATCACCTGAGAAAATCAATTAATGAGCAAAGAAATATGACCAAAATGTTGGTCATGTTATAGGATACAGTAAATTAGCTACTAATAGTCATATATATGCAAATTTTATTCATCATTTGAAACCAATTATTGACCAAAGAAATATGACTAAATTTTGGTCGTGTTATAAAACACTATAAATTAGCCACTAATAGTCATATATATGCAAAATTTAGTCGTCATTTGTAATCACAAATTTATCATTTGCAGTAGTCCTTTATCTTTTTTTTTGGTAGTTTCATATTCATTATATAAATGACTGATTTAGTAGTTTATATTCATTTAATTTGCATTCATTAATAATCATAAACGACTGATTTAGTCGTGTATTCAATTTATTTGTGTTCATCATTAATCAATATAGACTACTAATTTGGTAGTTTTAGAGTTATTTTATGTATTCATTATTAATCAACATAAATTAATTAGTATGATTTTGCAAGTAAAAAAGAAAAATGTCATACAATGTGCATGTTCATCCAATATGAAAACATAAAGTTACACATGTTAATTACAATGCTAAATAATATGAAGTGGAATTATAAATAATTTCAACCACAAATTATATTATATGAAATGTCAAGTATTACAATAATAGCTTCCAAATTAATATTGGTTGGACTATAATTTACACATAAAATATTGTTTCATCACTTCAAAAAATTATCAATGTGCTGCCAAGGCATTTCAAGTGAATTCACCAACTCTAAAGATTTTACCATCAATATCTATGTGTGTGTATTATACAATATATTGGCTCTAAGGGTATCACTAGATCAATTTTCTTCTCTCACCCTTTTTTCATTTGTTCCTACATTGTTATGCTTCTCCTCTTTCTTCAATTCCTGCTTCTTACCATCAATATTGAGTTCCTCTCCTAAAAAGGAAAAAATGATACAATCCAAAGTATAAGACATGAAAGAAAATGAATACTCGAATATAAACTGAAGTAGACTATAAAATATTTATACGACATATACCTCAACATCATTAATGTCAATGCCATTTTCCTCCATAAAAGTAAGAAAGTTGAACAAGGTTTCTTGAGTTGGAAAATGGTGGCCATTATGTGGCTAGATGACCTATATAAACAAAACAAATAAAACTTCACCATAGAAAAGAACACCTTAATATCTTAGTATTTAACATCTAGAGAAACGTTAAGCACAATCATGCCAAGTAAGTTACATGCTAAAAATCTTAGGATGTAGATAACTAGTGAAAACAAATATCTAAGGTGTGATATCTAATGCTTGTTGTTTCATTCACAACAACATTTCATTCTTTAACGCATGAACATGGTCAAGTATATAAACAACTTGTGCTCAAATAACAACATGAAAGTAAACTTTTATAATGGTCATGGAATTTTTTTAAACAAAAAACAATGAAACAGATTTCAATTAATATCGCATAATACTAAGCTCATCTTCAAGATTTGGATGTTGTTTAAATGGACATGATACCAAGTATTTTCAATTTAATATTTAAAAGACAAAAATAAATCAAATAAAACATTCAAATTACAATCAAATAAAAAAGAGATGATATCATGAAATGGATATTACAATTATACAAATTATGTTTACCTATCCACCGGTGTCTTGTCTAGCATTCCTAAAACATTTTCTTGCCCAAAATAACCATGAGGTGAAAGAATCATAACATTAAAAACCATATTAATCCCTACTAGAAACATTTCCAAAGTCGATGACTCAAGTGCCTCAAATCCTCTTCTATTAACAAACCATATGATGTAAAAAGTGAACTACCATAAGTTATTTTTTCTAGAAAATCCTTCACAGTTGACTTGGAAGTATTTCTTGCACAATCATTTATTTAACAACAATAAGAAATCCTTTATTCGTGAAATTGATATGATGGTAGAGATTTAAAACAACATACATAAAAAATTATGTAAAATATTAGAAAATGAATTTCAAAACAAGCAGATTAGTTACTAATGGAAACACAATATGAACATGGTATGAATTTCAAAACAAGAAGATTAGTTACTAATGGAAACACAATATAAACATTGTATCAATTTCAAAGCAAGCAGATCATCAAATGAATTCATATTGTGTTAATAATTGCTAATTAATCTTAAAACAATCTGATTAGCAAATGAATTCATACTATGTTTCCAAGGCATTGTTCTTCTCTTTCTTCAATTCTTCTTCTTCATATCAATACTGAGTTCCACTTCTGAAATGAAAGAAGATACAATGCAAAGTATAAGGTATGAAATACAATGAACACTAGAATACAATCTAAAGTAGACTACATATATTTTATAATAGCAAATTGTCAAGAAAATTAGAATGATAAGCATAGTGAAGAGATTAATAAAAACCCCCTTTATATATTGAGTCCCATATAGCCTTGAATTTTTCGATTTCCAAAATAAGCCTTATAGATTATTTGGCTACTAAAAAATAAAAAAACAACAAAAATAGTGTTATATTCCTTAAGATTTTCAACTTAGGATAAATTCCACTGAAATTATCCAAAAGGTGCTTCACCTGCTTTATTACAAATTTTGCCACACTTAGAGGTTTAATTTTTCCATGATATGTACCTCATTTCCCTCATATGTAGAGAATTGTGGTAGTTATGTAGGTTGTATTTGTACATAAATGAACGAAATATGCCAAAAATGCTTGAAATTAACTAACTTGCAGGGTATTTTTTCTATTACTAAAAAATATAATTGGTTTTACTTCTTATTAATTTCTTTCTTTTTATAAAAAAAGGCATAATCAACAATTAAGGGGATTGGAAACACCCCTATAGGTTGGAAAGAGAAATATATGTTTTGGAAATATTTCTAGTAGTTTTTGAGGCATTTCTATGTTGTTTTGGCTTACATTTCTAATGGTGAAATATTGGCGCAGGAGAAGTTTCCTACTACTTAGATTTTGAACAATGCATTCCCTCCTATATGAAAGGTTTTCTTATCTATTGGCTTGTTAGTAATATTTTTGGAAGGAAGTTGGAGGAGATTGACCATGACTCTCTTGAAATTTGAGGTAAAGTAAAGAGCTCAATGATCACATATTAGTGCCTCGAGTGAGGGTGGGGTAAGCTACTAGCTTATACAAAGAGTTGCAGAGAGATGAGGTGCACGATTTCAGTGATCTACATTTGGAAACATATGAGGTATTTGTCAAAGAAAAAGCATATACATCATGATAAGAGATACTCATCCTCATCAAAGACAAACACTTTATGGTCACAATAGAAGAAATAGTGTATGAGCAGGAGTAAGTTGAAGGAATCTCATCCAAGCGACCATTGGCATAAAAGGAGGAAATACACATTAGAGACATTCTTTTTCAGGTTGATAATACTGTAAATAATAGTCTCTTGGTTTGGAGCTATAATTGTCTCTTCCATGGAGAAAATCAAATCATTTTCACTAAGTTAGAGATATATTTCTACTTCTCCTTTGATTAGCACGTCCACAGATGTAAGAAACATATTTCACCTCCCAAAACTCTTCACATTCAACTCATACCATAGGGACGCCAAGATTACCATTGTTACCTGTAATTTATCATTTCTCACTTTTATGCTTAGCACACATTCTACATGGGTTATTGCAGTTTTCATAGCATTATATTCCAATGAAATTATCACAAATAGTTTGAAATTTCTTTGTACATAAACTCTACCATATACCATTTATGTGAAATTATGGATTTAACTCAAAGTTCAAATTCAAAACATATTGCAAGTTTCAATAAAAGTCGTATATTTGAGAATAAATGCTAACAATACATTCTTTATTATTGAGATTAGTTTATTTTTACCTAATCATAGTGTCATCCCACAAAAGTGGGGCAACATCAAAATTTGATTGAAGGGATGCTCACCAACTATTGAAACATGAGATAGGCCCAATGCTCTATGAAAGTATTAATATAGCTTCCAGCTTCTAGTCCATGATCTTTCTCTATACAAATTAGAAAAAATACTCAACAAAATTGCTAAAAATAAACTAGGACAAAACACCCATCAAAATTGGTAATAAAACACCCCTAAGGAAAACATGGTGTTGCAAACAATGATGAAAATGCACACAAGATTTAGTGATTCCGTGCTTTACCATTCATTCCAACATTTAGTACTCTTGGGCTTCAAGAAAAAACATAAATAAAATGCATTTGGAATTTTTAAATCACTAAAACTTCATCATCTATGTTTAAGCGATTTTATTAAGATAAAATTCAATATAACCACAAAGAGTTCATAAAAAATATAGAGAAAAATGTGAAGAAACTTCAATGTGGCTACAAAGAGTCCATGGATAATTTACATTAAAAAACTAGGAATTTATATTGATACAGTTGACTAACATTGTTGAAGCTCACTTCTAAATTATGTTGAGTTTCCTACTAGGGAAAGAAATACATAGTGGAGGAGTTTAGCCAAGCACAATATCCCTTACATTTCATCTTTGTAGGGATCTGTTTACACATGTATATAACTTAACTATATGTGATGTGTCTCTCTTAAAATTAAACACACGAATTGATTTAGAGGGGTTACATGTAATAATTACATGGTGCAGTGAACTATTAAGGCAATTTCCAAAAGAAAAAAAATGATCAAAAATAATTTTTGAACTTAAATGATTTGTGATCTATGATGGCCAATCAATCATATTAACCATATTTGACGGTCAAGATGCATTTTTCCAAGATATTTCTTCTCATTGCTACCATTAATGGTGCTTTACTTGACACTTTTTGAGGTATTAAAAATATCACTATTGAGAATTATAGCTCGGGCATGAATTTCTACATAGGTTCAGTGTGAAAATAAGTAGTTTGAGATAATTTTGAAGAATAATTCTATTTTTGGAAAAGTAATTCTATTTTGTAATTCACTTTATTAAAAAAAGTGAAATTATTATGTTTAGTAGTTGAGCCTAAGATTGTAGCTCATGCGAGTAACTAGGAAAGAGATGTTTCCAACAACACTCAATCCCATATGGCTGCATAGATAGAAGAATACATATTTGTATAGTCATACAAATAATATTGTTCAGATCGCTACAATTATATAGAGATTCCATACATGTGTCCATACATTTTGTATGGGTAGGCCAAGCATCTATATAGTATCCCTTTTTCTGAGTCCAAGGTGTGTTTTGTATCCATACATGTGTCTGTACAATTCTTATGGGAAGGACAAACATCTATATAACAGTCATTTTGCTGAGTCCAAGGTGTTTTTGTATCCATGCAGTGTTTTTTTTGGGCAACATGTGGAGATCAATTGCTTGTACACAAATCTTTCTAAGGTATCATGAGACCCAAAATATTTTTTTAAGTTTCTACCGATTATATGTTCATTTCCTCTTCTCCATTATTTTTTCCAATATACAGGAAGATTACGTGTTCTATGAGGTTAATTTTACCGATTCTTCCAAAGGAAATCCCAAAAGAATAGGATGAGGAAGAAGAGCCTTTAAAAATAAGAAGAGGAATGTTGGATCAGTCTAAAAGAGTCCTCATCTAATGAAAGAAATTCAAGCTCTAATTGTTTTCTTAAAATTTTGTTTAGGTGTTGAGGAGTAAAAATAGATCATCTAGAACTGGAACTGAGGACTTCCCAAATACCACTCAAGGTAGTCTACCAAATAAACTACCAACCCACACATTTGAGCATATTTCCAAAGGGTATCTTGACTACCAACACCTAAGATAATATTGTAAGCTAGAAAGTCGATGTCCAAACAATTACACAGGGATAATTATAACTATCCACTAGGATGGTATTTGTCTACATGATTAATCTATACTTTCTCAACATCGTAGAGTAGCATGGGTGGCTTCTCTCTTTTGCAAGGAAGTGATTGGCAAAGAAATGTTTTCAAACATGAGCTGATATGTGGGACAAGAGAACAAAACAATATCTATCCTTCCAGGTTTTTAACTGTTAACATCAATTTTTTAGGTTTTTGACCTATTTGTTTCTAATGCATCATAAGAGTTCATTTTGGAAGTTTGTTGGTTTAAGAATAGTAGAAAGATTCAAATACAATAAAAATACAATGGTAGATCCATCTTAACTCTGGATCTATCAAGCACCAGGGGGGTAAAAAAACATTATTGGTTACAATTATAAGTGGAATATAAATATCCACAATTCTAAGATAAAGTGGGTCAAGAAATGCCAAGGCATCTGCAAGCCATATTGTTAAGACTAAAGTACTAATCACTAGGGTGGTTGGTTCCTAGTAAATTTTAGCAAATAAGTAATCAAGGATCGCTTTCATTTTATTGGTGTCACTGATGGATGTTGTCAAATATACCACAAACATAAAATAATAATCTATGGATCCTAGACTTGTTAAGTTGTCAAGTCATTTTTGGAATATATTGTGCAATTATAATTTTATTTTTGTTTGTCCCATAGGGTGTTCTTTGGACTCTTGGAGACAAGTGGATAATATGCTGAGCTGGCAGGAGCATGTAATATGTGATCCAATTGATGATCTTATTTACCTTATAGAAATACCATTGTTGCACAACCTTTAACGAGATGACAACTTCAACTAGCCTCCAAGAATTTCTAAATTTTAATTAGATTTGGCTTTCCATATTTATGCTATAATTGAATGTTTAGGAAACATATATTATATTCAACATGTAGCCAAAGTAGATATGCTAGCATTCCTTGCTTATGTGGGATGGAGATTCCAATGTTCTCCATATTTGGCTCTTCGATATACTGATGTTGATGTGATTATATATTGGTTTTGAATGAAATATAAGTTGTTTTTTTAACAAATGTGTGTGTGTGTGTGTGTGTGTGTGTGTGTATTTATATATAGTCACTTTGTCTAATAACTAGAAGAATTACCAGAAAAACTATTACTATTTGTGAATAAGGTATTAAAAATGTATTACCATTAATTAGTAAGAAAATAGATATTGATGTACATGCATAATATTATTACCTTCACTTATATACGGTTTATACATTCCTGTCAAGAATAAAATTTCCTCTTCATTTTACTAATGGAAACATGGAAGAACATAGATTCAATTTTTACAATCCATATAATTACCAAACTTAAAAATATATCATAACCAACTACAATAATCTAGATTCCTTACTGACAGAATATCGTCAAAGCCTCATAAATTTCATTAGAAAGTCCCATACAACCTAAAATACTTACTATTTCATTGGTCTTCTTATTAATATCCTTCCAAAAAGTTCCATAGGTGCCATCCCCCAGTTTCTTGATGATGTTATACCCAGAACATAATAAATTACAAAAGGTGGTGATGCTTAAAGATTTACACATCATATAATTTTCCATCTTATATCTTTATAAAAAAAGAAAAGACCGTAAACCATGAAATCAACTAGAATTCCCTTCAATCAATGAAAGCACAAAAGACAGGAATGCCAAGAAGTATGCAGTTGATGTAAGTAGCAAAATTTTCCCTAAAAACGAGAATTCTCTTGCATTAAAATTCAAGGCATTGCCAAAGTAATGCCTATATTAACAAACTACTCATTCCCTTTAATGATCACTTACCACTCCATTTATGCTCAAAAAAGTGTAACATAATGGATTTCATAAACGAAAGCTCAGATATTTCTTATTCTGTTGAATCTTGTCCATGTCACAAAGAGGAAGATCCAAACAATGTCATTATATATCTCTCCATTCTTGAATTATGAAAAATCTGACAAATCTACTACCAAAGAGGCAACATGATATTCACCAAGTGTCTGGAGAATAACATCCATGACCATCCAACTAGAAAAACACTTTTAGCTCTAAAACCAATCACAATGAAGATATTCTCTCAACCACTAAAAAATTTTACTACCTTGTTAGACATCAAAATAATTTCTTAAGTCTTTTCACTAGCCTAGGAAACAAAGCACATAAGGTTTCATTATGAAAATTACTTTCACAACCCTCAGACCACCTTCATTTCCACTATCCTTTTATTGCAAGCACAAGGGCCCACTAAAACCACAACATGGCAGAACACATTGTTGCACCTTGTCTAGCCATGATTCACGATATCAATAGATCAATATCTTTCCAGACTGTTCTTCATTCATTTATTTTTTCTTTTGTCACAATGGACAAACTTGATGTATTATTTCTAATGTATACAATTTGACCACAATGATATTTTGATGTCGATCAACATGCACAAAGAGGAAGGTTCTACCTAGAAGTTAAACACCTGCAATCATCAAGAAATAGAAACTGCTTCAAATTAGATATGTTTACAGAGAGTTTCAATGTTATACTCAAAACAGTAAGAGAATTAGCTTCCAACCTACCATCAAACACATCCAAATTACTAGCATAAATCATTAGACTTCACTAAATAAGATTTGAAGAAAGACCTAGGGTATAACAATTTCCAATCAAATTCAACAAATACAAAAGTTGATTGCAAAAGCTACTATAAAGAACCCATACTATAAAGAACCCATCTCAAAGAAAAGCTTTACATTATTATCACTGAAACAATATAAATTTTTGAAATTGAATTCCTTTGATATCACACTATATGCACATCCAAATAGAATCAGATTTCTATATGCACCAAAATATTATGATGTTAAAATTCAAATATCAAAAACAATATTCCCTAATAAAAATAAATAATAGAATCCAAATATGAAGGCTTCTTAAGACAAACTACAACATACTTTTATCGTACTACAACACTAGTGTCACGCATTCATGTTAGATCTTTTGCCATGCTTACATGAAAAACAAGTAGCTAGTAAGTATGGCCAAAAGCAAATGTGAAATATACCTTTCACGTACCACCAAAGTGTCGAAAAAAAACACCAGATAATAATTTAATTTGCTTTCTTTAGAAATAGCACCCACAACAGAGATATTCCATGCTTCCAACATTTCCCAAAGGATAGAGTCACCTTCCAATGTAGATAACCGACCAACTTCAAGTGGCAAGAACTGCTCAAATTCTAAAGTAAGTACCACAAGTGTCCCAAAACTTGCAGTTTAAATATAGCATTACATAATATCAAAATATTAAATCGATATAACATTCAAACAATCATCAATAAAACTCTATTTAAAAGGAAAAACAACATGGCCTTAGAAACATAGTATTAAATCTCCACATAATTCCAAAATCTAAACAAACCACATAAAAAACTCTTAATTTTAGATATGTTCTCTGCTAATGGAAAATTTACTTCAAGTTTCCATATTAGCTCAACATCAATTCCAGATTAGAAATCACATTTAGCATGATAATGTACATATAACATAAACATAAATTGCAGAAGACAAGCCAAGACAAGAGAACATAAGATGTGGCACCAGCTAGGGACAAACCCCAATGTGGGGAGACCCTTTATCTATTATTCTTATATGTTCTTCAATAGTTCAGCATAGAGAGAGATAGTACATATACATCCAATGTTAACCTTTTGACTTATCTAAATAAGAGCAGAGATCTTCTCTAAGGCGATAGCATGCGAGGTTGCTGATATGAGCTGAGTTGTAGGCATAGTTCTTCCACTAATCCAAGGTAACTCCATCAGCATGTTGCACCTCACTGTGCTGCACCCAAATATATGTTGTACCTCTTTACAATGCTACACTCATCAAACTGGTGCACCTTATCATCATGCTGCACCTCCCTACACGACATCATTAATTTGTACCTTATCAACATGTTGCACCTCTCTGTGCTACATCATTAAGATGTACGTTACCAACATGTTGCACCTCTCTGTGTTGCATCATCAAGTCGTACCTTACTGTGCCCATCATGTTGCATCTCATTGTAGCATTCATTATCATATTGTTGCACTATGATGCACTTGTGCTGCACACATCATGCTACCCTACATTTCATCAATATGCCCATCATCATGCTACAACATTTAACATCATGTTGTACCTTATTGCAATGTTGTCACATCTTATCATGCACTACACTAGTTCAATATTGGGATCTCTATTTGCTTCATATTCTAACAATAGATAGGGAAACCTTCATCATGGACTGGTTTGGCCATCAAGATACTCCTACCAATCCTTAGACATAGGCAACAACATCAAACTAATTCATGCTACTCCAACCTTGTTTTCATATGACTATTTGTGACTGTCTGATTAGGGCATATTGTTGTAGCTTTAAACTTCTCCAACAGACACCAAACAACCCTTGAAATAGTGTGGCATGATTTAGGTATACTCCTCCCTTGCTGTGTTTCTACCTTAGGTCATATGCCAGCCCTTGATTTCCCTACGCAAGACCAGCTGTGGTGCTATGGCCTCTGGCATAGAACAACAACAACTTGTGCCTTTTGGTCCCTAAAACATGTCCAAAAGAATTGCATTTAGCCCTCAAGAACTCAGCCTAAAAGCTAACACTTCAACCATCTAACAACATCTCAAATATCCTTCAATGGGCCCTAAAACAGTCCCCAAACTACCTCGTTGTCTTTGTCTCTTTGCTGCGCCTACAACAAAAAATTTTGCTCCCTTGACCAAGTTCTCTTTCACCTACAATGAGCTCTTGTTGTGTGCTACACCACTGCACTTCTTGTTAGGGCTTCTTCATGGGGTAGCATTAGGGCAAGGGCTGTCCTCGATGATAGTGTAGAGTATAAGAAACCCTTCCATAAAAACATATAGGATTAGGGCATTCCTTCCATGGCTGCATTTTAGGTGGCATCTTCATGACCTCATTTTAGGGCATCATCTCCATTATGGTAGCATTGTCCCTTAGGATCTCTCTGCCCACCAAAACCTAAGACAAGTGTAGAGGAAGAGATCACAAGAAGAGTGTGTGAAAATGACCTTCAAGGCACCTCTATTTATACTAAAACGTTGAGCACAAGTGGGGGCAATTTGGTTGTTGGCCGACCTTGACGAATTGTTCCATAACACAAAAAAATTCATATCTCCATGAATACATGTCAGAATATGATGATCTTTAGATAAATACTACACCTCTTGATGACAGGAATCTAAAGAAAACATCAGCTACCATAAATAAGATGACCCACATGGAGTTTGGCCCTAGTTTCCAATTTTAACACTCCCTCTCAACTAGCGAGAACTCCATCCATTGATCCATTTCACAGATTGTGCTATCTCTGCCATCAATGCCTTACACTGCTCTGCTCTGCTGAACCATGAAGAAAAGGAATTGACCAAGAATGTCTGATACCATTCTCTATTGACCCGAAGATTGTTTCATTGATCCCAGATCAATATGATCATAGTATAGGTAATACGGTAGTAACATTATGCATCCGTTGATAATACTATGGTCCCTATCATCATTTCCCTGCTCATTGGTCAAATGAGAGGTACTTCACATGAGTCCCATACTGCATGGATATGATGTCCTCGTAGGAGAAGGATGAACTACTCATCCTATCTACATGTCGCGAGTGGTATCCTAGGGGAAGGCTGAACTACTCACCCTATACACAACAAATCACTAGGGGAAGGTTGAACCACACACCCTATGACTATGTCTCAGTAGGAGATGGATGAACCACTCATCTTGCCTACAAATAAAACCACTAGGGGAAGGCTTGAACGATATACTCATCGCTCCAAGATGTACCTCCAAGCCCCCAAATTTCCCAGATCTCAATGTCCATATCATACATGACCCTTAGGAGAGAGTCTCTCCATGACTCCCAGCCGTTCTTGGAAAGTAATAAATTTGACCTTTCTCAGGGGCTTTGATAGAATGTTAGTGACTTGCACATCAGTCCTAATGTGATGAATCCTTATTTCTCCTCAATGCACCATATCACAGATAAAGTGGTACCTAATGTCTATTTGCTTGGAGAGGTCATAGAATACAAGATTCTTCAACAATGAATCCCCCTCTGGTTGTCATATAATATCACGGTGGTATCCAACATGTGTCCAAACAACTCACTAAAGAGCTTCCTCAACTAGGTAGCTTCACATGAGGTCATACTCATGGTTGTGTATTCGGTCTTAGTGGTGGTAAAAAAACTAACTTCCGCTTCCTGCTCATCCAGGATATCGAAGCAGAACCCAAAGAGAAGCAGCATTCAGAAGTGCTCTTGTGATCCACCATACTACCAACCCAATCAAAATCAAAATAACCATCCAGCTTCACATTTCCAATAGTGTATCTATATCTATGAGAGATTATGTCCTGAAGATATCTCAAATGATTCTTGGCACCAATCTAGTGAGGCTCAACCATATATGATCTCAGCATGCTAATTGCAAAACATATATCTGGATGGGAGTTCACCAAGAACATCAATGCTAGAATGAGTTTATGAAATTTAGAGCCATTTCCCAAATTAGGTCCACCATCACTATCACATAAAGTTTTAAAGTTAAGCTCGATCGAGGTAGTCACAGGCTTGCGGTTTACCATTCCAAATTTGGAATCCAACTCCCTCTTACTTTTTCCAATGAGAGGCTCTTCACTTGTCATAAAGAGGTCATCCTCATAAGGTGCCAGTATGAGAGGTATATCATCCACAACCTGCATACATGATATTCCTTACCATGAATCTCAAACCCCTTGGGTTGTTCTGAACCTATGGACTTGCTACATGAGGGGAATGGTCCCCTTGTAAAATTTTCCTTTGGTACATCTTAGACATGTACCTTCATGCCTTTCTTGAATTCAGGCATCCATGTCACCATATGAATCACATTGGGTAGGGCCCCATAATAAGCAGAACTTCAGTGCTATAGAATATATGTGTCAACTAACATGGTCCCCAAAGGACTTCCTCAAACTTGATACAAATTTCCAACCCTGAACCCATGAGTAAAAGCATTTTTGAAAATTCCATATTTTTAAACACGTACATTTCCATTGATGAATGCCACCCTAAAACCTTTGATTTCCATTTCCCAAATGGACATGAGGTCCTTCTTGAGATCAGGTACATAAAGAACTTCTTGTTAATGAATCATGCTACCCCTTATTCAATTGAAGGGTAGCATTCCCTACACCCTTTCTGGGATAGGTGGCGTTGACTCCAAGTATAATCTCCATGATCGTTTCAATCTCTACCAAACTATAAAGATCTTCCTTCTATCCAATAAGGTGCCTGGAGAAGTAGTGGAGAAAGCCAATATAAGATGATACTTCTTAATCTTATCAGAAACAACATTTGATTTTTCATACCTAGAGTTCCTTGCTCTCTTTGATGAGTCAGGCATTTCCTTGATGGCCTGCATTACCTGTCATTCCTCTGATCATTGAATATGTCCCTAGAATGATTGTTATCATCATCAAGTGATGTGTCCCTACCATGCAGACACTCCTTCACATAATGGCCAAACTTATTGCAAGAAAGGCATCTTCCTTTCCTTCCATCCTTAGATTCGGGCTTCCCATTGAAGTGATCTTTAGGTAGGCCATCAGAACCTTTCGCTACACTACTCGGATAATATTCTTTGCTTCAATTTCACCCTTGGTGAATTTGAAGAAGGATGAGGAACCCATTGAGCCTTTTGTCCTTTGCCAATTGTCTTCGATGATTGCCCTTTCATTCTTGATTGGGCTTTGTCTTCACCTCTCCTCTGATACCATGTTAATTTTAGGAATGTTCTATGATGATAACAAATTTACTTCAAATTTCCATATTAGCTCAATATGAATTCTAGATTAGCAATCACATTTAGCATGATAGTAAAATGCAGATAGATAAACATAAATTGTAGAAGACAAGCCAAGACAAAAGAACACAAGATGTGGTGCCATCCAAAGCCAAACCCCAATGTGGGGAACCCTTGATCAATTCTTCTTATATGTTCTTCAATAGCTCAGCAGAGAGAGAGATAGTACATATACATCAGAAGTCAACCTTTTGGCTTATCTAAATAAGAGTAGAGATCTTCTCTAAGAAGATAGCATATGAGGTAGCTGATCTGAGCTGAGTTTAAGGCATACTACTTCCAATGATCCGAGGTGACTCCATCACCATGTTGCACCTCACTGTGTTGCACCCAATCATCATGTTGGTTCTCTTTACCATGCTACACACATCAAACTGTTGCACCTTATCATCATGCTACACCTCCCTATATGACATCAACCAGTTGTACCCGATCAACATGTTGCACCTCTCTGTGCTACATCATCAAGTTGTACCTTACCAACATGTTGCACCTCTTTGTGCTGCATCATAAAGATGTACCTCACTATGCCCACCATGATGCACCTTATTGCAATGTTGTCACATCTTATCACGCACTACATTAGTTCATTGTTAAGATCTTCATTTGCTGCATATTCTAACATTAGATAGGGAAGCCTTCATCATGGACTGGTTGTGCCATCAAGACAGTTCTACCAACCCTCACACATAGGAATCAACATCAAACTGATCCATGTTGCTCCAACCTTGTTTGCATATGACTATTTGTGACTTTCTGGTTAGGGCATATTTTTGTAGCCTTAGAATTCTCCAACACACCCCAAACAAGCCTTGAAAGAATGCGGCATGCTTTAGGTGAACTCCTCCCTTGCTATGTTGATGCCTTGTGACATATGCTAGCCCTTTACATCCCTACGCAAGTCCAGTTGTGGTGCTATGGTGTACAGCCTAACACAACAACAAATTATGGCTTTCGATCCTTAAAACATATCGAAATCAACTGCTTTTATCCCTCAAGAACTCGACTTAACAGCTAGCACTTTGGCCATATAACAATATCTCAGATATCCTTCAGTGAGCCCTAAAACAGTCCCCAAAATTCCTCGTTGTCTTTGACTCTTTGTTGCATCTACAATAGAAAATTATGCTCCCTTGACCGAGTTCTCTTTCACCTACAACGAGCTCTTGTGGTGTGCTACACCTTTGCCCTTCTTGTTAAGGATTCTTCATGGGGTAGCATTAGGGAAAGGCTGTCCTCCATGGTAACATATAGTAATAGGAACCCTTCCATAACAGTGTATAGGATTAGGGCATTCATTCCATGATTGTGTTTTACTCATCATTTTCATGACTGCATTTTAGGGCATAATTTCCATTAGGGAAGCATTGTCTCTTAGGATCTCTCCCCCCACCAAAACCCAAGACAAGTGGAGCGGAAGAGATAACAAGAAGAGTGTGTACAAATGACCTTCAAGGCACCTCTATTTATACTAAAACGTTGAGCACAAGTGGGGGCAATTTGGTTGTTGGTCGACCTTGACGAATTGTCCCATAACACAAATAAATTCATATCTCCATGAATACTTTTCCGAATCATATGTTCTTTAGATCAATAATACACCTCTCGACGAGATGAATCCAAGAAAAATATCAGTTGCCATAAATAAGATGACCCACATGGATTTTGGCCCTAGTTTCCAATTTTAATGGAAACAGACTAGTTGGCAATAAATTCTAAAAATATGTTACACAAGACTCAAGATAGGAGAAAATTTGTAGAGTAAAAGGAAAATATTAAATTATCAACCAAATTACTCCCTAGTTTTCATAGTGTCTACAATATGCAAATACTAGACTATCTTACATGAAAATGAGCTTTCCCAAAAAATATATAGTAAAATAGTAATAATAGGATCATGTGACTTATAAACTTAGCATTAGTTTGAAATTAAAGCCTACTTCTACTTTAGGTGACTGTCCTTGAATTGAGTATTCTTAGTCAAATTATGTTTTGAAGTGGACACATTTGGCATGTTCTCAACTATATTAATTGAATTTTTGTTAAACTTTTCACATGTTACATATTGTGAAAAAAAGGGTATATATGTGATATGGGGCTCTGATGGATCTTTGCTTCTGACATGTCAAACCTTCCCTCAAGAATTCATTTTGGCATGGAGGTGATCGTGGAAAAGGATGAGTGAGGAGGCCAAGAGGTTGCCTCAACATCAGAGTCCTCAATCGCAATAAAAAGATTCATGTGTTGGAAGAATATATCCTCCACGATGTGGCCTAGACTAACAACACATGGTTGTACGATCCCGATAACTACATGATAACGAGCGATTCCTACTCTCCAAAAATCCAAGGCCAAAGAGAAGAATCTCCTAATGGAAACCTACCTACTTTGCTAAACTTTATGAGTCATATACTTAGGTGAGAACTAACAAGGAATTAATTTCAGAGCTTCCAAAAGTTGGACCATCTACTTGTTTGTTGGTGTATGACTTGTGACCTAGAATGGTAGATCCTCATAGGCCTCAAAGGGATAGGTCATCACACTAGAGGAGGAGGCCAGGAGGAAACATGAGGCCTCACTATTCTGAATAAGTGATCTATCAATTTTTATCTAGAAGATAAAACTCCTGTTGTTCCAATGTAGGTCAAGCTGCCAAATATTTCTCCGAACTCTAGTGCAATGAAATACTTGAAAATTAGATATAAACAAGCATGTATTCTGACAATGATAAACCAATAACAAGCATGTTCTCTTGTGCTCATATTTGTGTGAGAAATGGAAGGCATTCTCAAGGATATAGAACTTCAAATAGATAACCCAATCCATGTGCAACAACTGGACAATGAGCAGCTTCCATTGAAGTGCACTGGTTACCATGGAAATTTTGCAAACACTTCCCAAAGAAATCCTCCCCACCCCGCATCCCACAAAACTTCCCACAACTATAAGAAAGAAGACAAATCTTCATAGGGTTAATTCTAGACCCTCTAAAGTAAAAATAAAAACATAGCGCCCTTGGATGGAAAAGAAAGAGGTTGATATTCAAAGACAAAAAAAACTTCAAATTTCTAGAGTGGATTTTGAAGAAGAGCCACTAGAGAATAATATTAAGCCTAAATCAATCTATGTATATGTATTAATCATTCGAGGGGAAGACAAGAAACCAAGGAGCAAGGGGACAAATAGGGCCCTCAAAATATCTCAGCACCACTATCAAAAAATGATACCTGGACTACCACATTAGGAAGCCCCCAAGAGAGGTCCAATGGGAGAATATATTGAATCAAATTCAATAGAAAATGAAGGAATGAATGAAAGAGAAAGGGCTCAATAGGATGGGAAATCCACCACCTTTAGTTAAGGAGAACACGAGGTCCTCAAAAATTCTTACAACACTTTGAAATGGAGCTAAGGGTAGAAGATACACTTAAGTAATCTCCCCAACAAAATAAAGAAATGTCTTTCATACAAAAGCTACAATAGAATCAAGTGGTGGAAGGAGAAACACAGAGAATGAGAAACTGAAAGATACAAAACTTTTGAATCTCAGATCACCTTAGTTTCATCATTTAGCAGTAATAAAGGTTGAATTGAAATCATCCTTCATGTCTCTAGAAATTTATGCCCTTTTCTCTTTCTATTATGTAACCAATTTGTAAGGCAATATTCTATGCAAATTTGGTAGAGAATTAAAGCTTGTTAGTAAAAATAAAAAAATTCTAATTTGTGAGAGCTCCAACATAGCTATGGAAATTATATTCAATCTAAAAATTGTAATCCCTCTAAAATGTGAACTCTTAGCCTACAGGTAAAGCCTAGGTCTTTTGCAATTCTAAGACAACTATTTATGTCCAAAAAAAATCTCAAACAAGGAAATAAAACAAAGGACCAAAGAATTGACACTATTGTCAATTATGATGTGATGGAATATGCCATCACTTTAAGGTTCAATAAACCAAAAAAGGCTTACATGGATCCCTTGCAATAAATGATTCCATATATTTTATGCACATAATCTCCATAAATCATTTCCATCTCTTTCTAGTGCAGATCTCTTTAAAATATACATTAAAATTTAATATTTAAAACTTGGTATAATTTTTTTGGTCTATTATTGTATTATTTTCGGAAGTGTTTGATTTTTTTGGTTTTTTTGGGAATCATTTGGTTTTTTCATAGCATAATACCATATTTCCTTCTGAAAAAACAAGTAACCAACTAGTTTGTTAGCAACATTTTCTTATAATATCTCACAATTGTTCTACCAGTTTAAGTGGAAGTAGAAATTTTAAGAGATTTCCAAAAATTTATCAATGGATATCAATCCATAAGAAACTGATGTGCCAGAATTAACACCATTTTTTTAAAACTATATGCAGAACAAGTGAAATGTACCAAAATAAGTTCACCTAGAAATTCAAACCTATAGGTTAACTTCAAAACATATTGTTGACAAAATCAAAGTTTCCTACCCATGATTTAGAACTTGAAAAGGGCTAAGTATCATACCATGCAGTAAGCTCAGAGAAGTGCTTACCTGGCTATTGTTACCGAATTGTGTGCAAATCTCTTCAAGGGAAAAACTCCATAACTAAACAAGAAAAATTATGTGTTTCAAAGTGTATCTATAATGTTGGTATAAAATGATGATCCAATGACTGTAGGATTTCTCTTTAGTTTGAGCCGTTGGAAAATTTTTAAGACTTGTTAGAGAGGCTATGTTGAATTTAAGAAAACTAGAAAGTGCTAAATATTGGACACTAATAAACTCAAGTTAACTGAATGTTGAAAACCCAGAAATATACTAACATTGGAGCATGCATGTTGAAAGCATTTTCAACATGCATGCATTCCCTACTCTCTTACAAAATTGTAACTCCTTCACACTCTATTATGCACAAGAACCAAAGAAAACTTCTACCATACCAGCATTGTATGGACTTGAAATAAATGTACCCTCAATGTTGTTGTACAAACCTAGAGATGTACCCACTTGGTAAGTACACCATGGTACTATGGAGAAGACTAACGAAGCCGAAAAAAGATAAAAATCTAACAACATAGTGTGGATTTTCCCCACAAATATTACCAAACATAGAGATCAATGATTTTCTACAAGTGTGAAGATTTAACATGAGGATCCATTATAATGAATTGTTTCTCTCCATGTTTGGAATATTTTTTGCATGGTGTTTCTATTGAAGAACATGTACCAAATTTTGAGAATATTTGGGAAGTATTCATCCTAGAAAAAACAAGGTGAGGAACAATGTCAACAATAATAGATGAGGCTCATGACCTTGCTGTCATTGTGAAGTTGATGAGAGGTGGTGATAATAGAGGAACCATGCTAGATGAGAAGGAACACACATGTTATTCAAATCACAGTGTGAGAAACATGAGTCATGTAACATGTTTGAGGTGCCAAAATAAGGATCATTATGCCATTCATGTCCAAAGAAGGGAAAATTTAAGAGTAAGAACTTAGAAGTAGTAGAAGCAAGTTGCAAGGAGTGAAAAATCTATAGATGGAGTGAATGCCTTAGCCCACAAGCTTGAAACCTTGTTTTCTATGGTTTCATGCCTCTCTACCAATACCCCTTCTAGTGTTTCTTTTATGTGGACAATGGAACATTTTAGCATGTGACCAATAAAACAAAATTCA
Source organism: Pinus taeda (assembly GCA_000404065.3). Lineage (NCBI taxonomy): Eukaryota > Viridiplantae > Streptophyta > Pinopsida > Pinales > Pinaceae > Pinus > Pinus taeda. Next base: position 23,496 of record APFE031525968.1, on the reverse strand, counting down.
GTAAGCTTCTAGAATAAGATGTGGGTATACAAGTGAAGTTGGGTGACAATACTACATATCCTATGATTAAAATTGGAACCATCTCTTTTAGGATGCCATCAGGGGATATTCTTGATCTACAACATGTTTTTTATGTACGAAAATTAATTAAGAACCTGATTTCTACATCATCGATGACAAATATGAAGCATATAGGTGATTTCAATGATCATAAGTGCATTATTAGATACTACAACCATGAATTTCCTTGGTTCTTCGCTAAAGGTGCGTTCGAATGAGGCCTTCACAAGCTTCTTGTTAATACTACAATGCATGATACTCTATTGCATGCTAGTGGCAAGCTTTGAAAGTTGTGGTATAATCACTTTAGTCACTTGAACCATGGAGCTCTTCCACTCTTGAAGGATATGGTGTACATATTTCCAAACTTCGAGGTAAATAATATTGAATAGTGTATAGGATGTTCACTCAATGAGAATTCAAAGATTACTTTTCCATCATGTGAGGAAAAATCAAGAAAGATTCTCAAGTTATTGTAATCAGATGTTTGTGGGCCTATGCCTTCATCTTAATTCATAGATAATCTATATTATGTTTCCTTTATTAATGATTCCTCTCACAAAACCTAGATTTATGTTATGAATACTAAAGATGAAGTAGGTAAGTTTAAAGAGTTCAAATAATTAGATGAAAATAAAACGGGGAAAATATAAAAATGCTTTAATTTCAGGCGAGAGAACATCTCCAAGAACTTTAAAAACCTTTTGCACGGAAAAAAGTATCAAGGGGGTGCAAATAATGAGGGTGTAGAGTAAAAAACCCATCATTGAGATAGATAAAACCATGATCCATTACATGGATTTACCCATGTGTCTTTAAGCCAAAGCTTGCAATACAGTTGTCGATATCTTGAACCAATGTCCTCACATGATATTGAAGGACAAAACACCAAATAAATATTTTACTGGTGAGAAGCCATAGGTATTACATCTCCATATCTTTTTTTTCGTCCAATTTATATTCATATTCATGATAAGAAAAGGACTAAACTTGAACCCTTGAATATAAAGGAAATCTTTGTTGCACAGAGTAAGACATTTGAGGCTTACTAAATCCAAAATTCAAGTGAAAATGGACATATTGGTGAGAAAGGATATGAATTTTTATGAAGACTATAGAAACATCCTATAGTGATTAATGAACACAAAAATCTTGGTGTTCTAGATTTTTTTTCTAAAAATGAAAAAGAAATCAATGTGAGATCAACAAGATTCTAGCCAAGGAATAGAGACCTCTTTACTTTCTAGTGTAGCTAGAAAGTCAAGATGACTTACTCAAACATTGTAGGGTGTACAGGAACAAGTGGGATCATCTATTTCCACGTCTCAAGTGAGTCATCAACCTAAAATTTTTCCTAATTATGTTTCACTAATGCCTTCTATTCTTCAGACACAACCCTTGCTTTTTTAGGGGTAGCTACTGAGAAGGTATGGAAGGATTCCATAACTGAGTAATATAAATCCTTTATTTAGAATAATCTCTTTGAGATGTTTGAATATCTATTAGGGAATCAATGATTGATTTTAGATGGTTTGAAAAGATCAAGAATGTACCTAATGGGAGAATTGAAAAAGTATAATCCTAGGTTTGTTGCTAGAATTTGTCAAAAAGAAGAATTTCACCCTAAGAAGGCTTTGACTCCAATTTCAAGAGGTTTTAAGATCCATGTGCAAGATATCCATATATAGCAAGTTGCAGGTGAAGTCTACCTTAGATAGGGAAAGTACACTTGGAATTTCTAAAGATATTTTTAGATACATAATAGAGCGGCGGTCCTTGTTTATCTTCAATTTATTTACAAGTGGCCAACCTTTCATCAAAGCTCCTCACAAAGGGGAAGTTTGAGATACTAATAGAGTATATCGGTTTGGTGGAGAACTTGCTCCTTGCAAAAAGGGAGTGTTAGTTTACCATGTTTTCCACTCACCATCAACAAGTTGAGAAGCTGAGTGCTTGACTTTCATTGGAGAGGAGGTGCACTATTGTGAGTAATTCACATTCCTGGGTGATAGTTCTTAAGGAGTTATCTTTAGGTAATATTGGCACAGGTACGACACATTCATTGTAGGAATTACAAAAGCATGCAAGGTGCATTTACTATGTGGAGTTACTTCTTCTATTGTTGGAGGGTGCAATATTTTGGAAAGTTTCCCTTGCACATGAACTGCATTTATTTCTAGTAGTTACATTAGCAAGTGGGGCACATTTATTCATCTGGGAGTTACTTCATCGAGGGTGCACTATTTCGAATGGATTCCCTATCTTAAATAGGCACATTGATTGTGAGGAGTTACAACACATGTGGAGCATTTCACCCCTAAGATTATTCTTAGCCCTGTTCCTCCTATTTTTCTTGTTATATAAAAACGAAAAGTGTACTCTAGTTAGATGTGTCTTGAAAGATTTTAGTATGAGCTCATGAGGAGCTGTTGTGCTAGTGTATAAATCTATTGTAATAATTTTTTCGGTTTTTATAGGAATATATGTGGTTGATGCTACATATTTTTACAATGTTGTTCTAAATTTTCAAACTTCTCATTTCATAGACTATAATCCATTTTATGCCAAATTAATCTAACCTTTAGAGATGCAGTTTTTACAATATTACACTCTCGAACCTTCAATCATTTGTATTAGAATTTGAAAATCTAAAGTTTTGATTGGTATTTTCCTAAGTCATCAATTTTAGTAGTAGGATTAAATTCTTTGAGTGCAAATTTGTTATCATGAGTTGAAAATATTAACACATGTCTAGATGGTCATTGCCTAGATCATCAATTTGTACTCTGATGTATCTTTCTATGCCATAATATAATATAATATGATTTAAAAAAAAAAGAACTTAATTTTCTGTCCTTTTTTTTTTTTATTTTTGAGAAACAAAATATGAATATAATTTTATTATAATAGTTTGTGTATTTGATTACCTTCGTTGAATCAAAATACTTATGTACAATAGAAAAATCTTCTTTATGTAACAATCCTAACACCTAGAATCTCAAATGGTATAATAGACAAATGATAAATATCCCAAGACCCACCAGGATTGTTTTTAGGGAAGCAAATACGGGAGAAAGTCCCCAATTCCAATCCCATTCAGCTTGTCCCTCCTTGAGATGATGCAGGACTAAGAAGAGGAAAAACGTGTGATGAGCCTCGATATTGCAACAAGAATGCTACAAATCCCAAGGCTACCAAATTTAGTTATCAACCCTGGGTTTGTACAAACATAAGAGGTATCGGCACTATATGTGCGACATACAATGTGTCATTCCTTTACTATCATGATGTAATGGAGTGCATGTACTGAAGCAAAATCCTAAACTAATTGCATAAAATGAAATGTTCGAAATGGAACCTTAACCTATTGCAAGAAAGAAACTACAAGGAAAGAGACCAAAATCAAATGATAAAACACACCACTTTCTAACTAACTGCTAAGAGGATTTTCTTCAAAAGAATTCTAAGTTAACACGTATGAAATCATATTATCCTAAGCATGTAGATTCAAACCATCAAATCTTCTATTTCTATGCATGTAAATGAATAAAATAAATTTGTTTCTCTTTTTGTCTTTTTACAAGTGAGTGTGTGAAAGCTAATCTCTTTCGGTGATGTGGAGGTGGCTTGGAGATGATGTTATATGGTTGGAAGGCTTGGGAGAACCTTAAGTGACCTTGTGTGGTTTCCTAGAAGTTTTCCCTCAATTCAGCCTCAAAACAGGCCACTACAGGAAAACCTACAGGAGGATGTACTAATAACCTACAGGATCCCCTAAAAACCTACAGGATACAGCAGAGAGAAAACTGATGGGTGTTGGAGGTGATGGAAGGCTTAGGGAAGGTGGTTGGTGGATGGAATGGAGTGAGAAAATGCCTAGGATCACTCATAACTGAAAACCAAAGTTGGGAGATGGGTTGATTTGCTCAAAAAACTTGGAGAAGTTTCCTTGTGAAATGATGAAAATGGTGAGGGTTTAATGACCAAGAAAATCAAATCCAAATTGGATGGGAATTTTTTTTTTTTATTAACTAGGATGTATTAGGTCCTGATTCCAAGTGTAATCACTCAAAAATACCTCTATTAACCCATTGAAAAAAATAAAAAAATCATTACTAGTCAAAAATCTAGAAATTCGAGATCTAGTGAGCTAGTAAATCTAAAAAATGCCTAACCAAATCAAGTGAAAATGCAATGGGGTAATTTTTTTATGAACCAAAATGTGTTTGTGATCTAATGTGAGTGGAATAAATTCGATTGAAGCTCATTAGCATGCTCTAAAAATAGCAAAAATTTATTGTTCTTTGCTAACAAGGAGGTCCAACAATCTAGATTTTGGAGTAAGAAGATTAATCCACTTAGCTCAATGATTACTATGAACTTACAAAGATTTTCCAAGGATGAAATAATACTTTTGATCCTATAAAATAAATTACATCAACCATTTAACTCAATCCTACAACGAGAAATCAATAATACTAAATGAAGAAATAGAAAGAAATAAAAACTAGGATCCATGTGAATAAGTAATGAAAAGAAGAAAATAAAATGATACAAAAGGACTCTAAGGTTCCTAGGATGGCCAAGCCTAAGGAAACTCAAAGACCCATGGAGGAGAAAAATATTTAGAAGATGAACATGACAGCAATATTCATTATTTTCATAAATAGAATTACATCCCTACAAGAAAATACAATGGAGCTGCAAAAATACAAGGTCTCTCCATAATAAAGCTAATGAAAATCTGCCTCTAGAGGTAAATTCGACTTGGTAATTATACAAAATGATTATGAATCATTACCCATGAAAGGAAAAAGGTTTTACCACCAAAATCCCTTGATTAGTGGATCTGGCCCCTTGATTAGTGGAACACATTCCTAGATTTTCTCAATCATTGTAGTTCCACAATTTGTGCCATAATTCCATAATATATTGTTGTTTTATTATTTATTATTGGTCCTCCTGTAGTAGGGAACAAGTCCCTAAATTATCTCCTCCTCCAAATCTTCATAATTTGCCCAATATTCTCATAAAATTCCAGAAGAAAAATAATATTAGGCACAAATATCCAATTATTCATAAACCTTCATAATGAATATGTTAAAGTTAAAAATAAATTGTCTAATGTAAAAAAAGAGAATTAATGTGCTAAAGGATGGTCATAGGCCTTAATTTATGTTTAATTCAGAGGCACATGCCTTAATTTATGTCTAATTTAGAGGCCCATCAACATGCATAACATTATCCCATGCAAATGACAAAACCCTAGAAGCACCTTGTCAAGGCAACAAAAATGAAGAAAAGAAATATGTAGTGCAAACGAAAGTACCGTGTTAGTCTCAGACCAACAAACTACACCATGACAGTGATGAGTGTGATATAATATTAGCTCCCTTAACTTGCTCAACTTCCTCAAATTTGGTTGCTACAATTTAAGTGCCATGATTACCTAAAATATCCCATGTAGTAGAAAATTATCCTCAAGAATTGTGGATATTTTATTGTTATTCCCAATATATACTATTGAATGTTTGAAAAAAATAAAAGCTGGTGCCATTTTTTTAACATGCCTCGGTATTTTCTGCGTTATTGAACTTCTCCAACTTGATATCGAATGTGGTCTTGTCGAGCTTTTTTTCATTGGCTTTCATAGCACTAGAGGCTAGATGCACCTAAGGGATTGTTGTGGTAGCCTCTGCTAACAACATAGTAATGTGGGGTGCCCTCAAATTATCCCTCAAGAAGGGGCTAATTTTCTTTCTCTCTTTTGGGGAGAGATTGGTGGAGGCATCAACGAGGTTGAGGATTTTATTGGAGAGAGGAGGCCTCAACCTGTATGGATCATAGTGAGATGGAAATTTTAGATTTTGGGTTTTTCTTTCCATAGAAAAATAGTGGGGAGTGCCAGTTTGAACTCCAAATGGAATGTACAAAAGTGACATCTGGTAATTATCCATGGCTTCATGTGTAGAAGTGAGAATGGGAATGTCTTTACAAGATAAAGAAAACCTTAATCTGTACCAGAATGGTAGCCTCATGCTCTTAAACATTAACTAAAATATGAGAATGGACTCACCATGTTTCTGAATATACCTAAATGAGGACAACTCCTTCTGGAAGATATATATTTCCAACCACGATGAGAATAGATTCCTTTGAGGTTTTGATCCTGCAACAACTAGACCTTCATAAAATCCTAAACCCTAACAAAGTTTCATTGACTTCAAATTATGTAATACCAATAAATCAACCTTTTGAAGGAGAAATGATGAGTGAGATGATACCTCCCTCCATGTGATTGTTATCGCACAACATGTGCGTTACTTTTACTATAAAGTTATTACTTCCAAACCAAATCATCAACTCGAGGATGGGCTAGAGATTTTTCATATGATTACATTCAAGAGGCTTTGAAGATAGATAATCGAAATGTCAAATAGATGAGAGATGAATAAAAACAAGAAACCCCATTTCCATTTACATACACTTACGTTTCTATGTATCTAAAGTCGCCATCAGAGTACATTTCTCTAAAATATTATTTGAAGGTTTTCAATCCAAAAATTAAAATAAATTACCATAAATCTTTTTAACTCCATCAAGTTTAGTAAATAAGATTTCATTCCCACCAAACGTGTAAGGTAGAGTAGAATTGTTTTGGTGGGAAATAAGGGGTACAATAAAATTTATGTGTAGAATCTACTCAAATCACCAAAAATATAACCAAACCATTAGAATCACACACTTCTCTCAAAAATTTCTTTGATTAATTTTATGAAACACCAACAAACAACTCAACTTATAACTTATAGCCAAACCATCAAGAGTTAGACTTTAGTTATTAAGTGATCATAATAAAAATAATACACATTGGAACTATCATATGCACATGCATCATACATACCACGCTATTAAATCTTAGGTATGTTCTATGCTTAGAGAAATTTATTTCAATTTTTAGAGTTAGCTCAATATCTTTTCCAAATTAGCAATCGCATCAATATTAAAGTAAATTGTAGATAGAAAATAAACATAAATCACAGAAGACAAGCCAAGAGAAGAGGACATAAGATGTGGCGCTAGCCAAGTACAAACTATAATGTGGGGAAACCCTTGATCAATTCTTCTTATATGTTCTTCAATAGTTCAGCAGAGAGAGAGAGAGAGAGAGAGAGAGTACATTTACAATAGAAGTCAACACTTTGACTTATCTAGATAAGAGCATAGATAATCTCTAAGAAGATGATATATGACATCAGTTGAAGACATGATGCTTCGACTAATTCTCCAAGGTGACTCCTTCACCTATCGTTGTGCAGCATTTCATCAACATGCTGCACCTCATTGTTCTGCACCATGCTGCACCCATCATCACTATGTTGCATCTCATCATGCTTCATTAATCATGACTGTAACCATCACTGTACTACATTATGTGTCATTGTTGCACCATGTTGCCATACTGGCCTATGTGCTGGCTGCATCTTGGTTGCTTGTTGTCCCTAGCTTGCTTGTTGTCCCAGCATGCTTGTTGTCATTAGCATGCTTTCTATTGCATGTTGGCTATCCCTTGCATGCCAGCTATAACATTGCATGCTTGGTGTATTTGTTGTTAAGTACCATACAACTGTCCCAATGTTAGTTATTTGTCCCTTGCATGCTGCTCTCCTTTGGAGATAGATGCTCTAGTTGTTTCGGTAGTTCACAACAGTTTTGACAATTCTGGCTATTCCCAGCAGTTTCAACAGTTCCGACAATTTCGGCAATTCTGGCTATTTTGGTTGTTCCTGGCACTTTTGGCAGTTCCGACAGTTCTAACAATTCCGGTCGTTCCTGGTAGTTCTGGAAATTCTGACAATTTCGGTTGTTCCTGGCAATTCTAGATTCTTTCCTCTGTGTCATCTTTCTTGCCTGTTCCCTCAGTTCCCAACAGTTCTGGCAGTTGTGGCAATTCTTGGTGTTCCATGTAGTTCCGTCAATTTCAGCTATTCCCTACAGTTCTAGCAGTTTCAGTAGTTCTAGCAGTTCCGGCTTTTCCTGGCAGTTCCGACAATTCTAGCTTCTTCCCTCTACGTAAGCTTTCCCTGATGTTCTGGTAGTTCCAGCTATTCTCGGCAGTTCTGTCTATTCCTGGTAGTTCTGATAGTTCCAAAAATTTCAGCTATTCTTGACAGTTCCGACAGTTCCTAGTAGTTCTGGCAATTCCGATAACTTTGGCTATTCCTCACAGTTCTGACAGTTTTGGAAATTCTGGTTATTCTCGACAGTTTTGACAGTTCTATCTATTCTTGTCTATACTGGCAGCTTTGGCGCTACCTGGCAGTTTTGGCTATTCCCAGTAGTTCTGACAATTCCGACAGTTTTTGCCATTCTGGACAATTCCAGCAGTTCCGACTTTTCCTAGCAGTTCCAGTAGTTCTGCCTTCTGCCCTCTGGATTAGGGTAGCGTTATCCCTTAGTATCTCTCCTCGCACTAAAACCCAAAGACAAGTAGAGAGGAATATATCCCAAGTGTGTTGAAATGAATGAAAGGCCACCTCTATTTATACTAAAATGTTGTGCACAAGTGGGGTTTATTTGGTTGCTGGCCGACCTTGACGAATTGTCCCATAATGCAAATAAATTCATATCTCCAGGAATACTTATCAAAATTGGATAATCTTTAGATCAATCCTACACCTCCCGATGAGAGGGATCCAAGAAAAATATTAGCTTACATTAATAAGATTACCCACATGGAGTTTTTCCTTAGTTGCCAATTTTAAGACTCCTTCTCAACTAGGGAGAACTCCATTTGCTGATCCATATGCCTGACTATACTACCTCTGCCATTAGTGCCCTGCACTACTCTGCTCTTCTGAACCATGAAGAAGAAGAATTGATTAAGAATGTCTCATACCATTCTTTATTGACTCGAAGTAAGTTTCATATGAAGAGAGTGTGTCACATCACTCTTACTGGCCCAAAGTCAGTTTTAATTATCCTAAATCAATATCAGAAGAGAGTGTCTTAAACCACTCATACTGATTCGAGATCAGTTTCATTGATCCCAGATCAATGGAGGTCATCGTAGCATAGGGAGTATGGTAGATACATCAATGTGTCCATCGATAGTACTACTATGGTCCCTAATCCCATTTACCTACTCATTGATCAGATGAGAGGTACTTCCCATGAGTCCCAAATTACATGGGTAGGATGCCTTGACAGGAGAACTAATCATCCTATCCATGGGAGAATGAATCATCCTGCCCCATAGTCGCCATGGGAGAGCTAATCATCCTGGCCCACAGGAGAAATAATCATCCTGTTTCACAGTTTTCACAGGAAAACTAATCATCCCGGCCCATAGGAGAACTAATCATCCTGTTTCACAATTTCCATGGGAAAACTAATCATCTCGGTCCACAGGAGAACTAATCATCCTATTCCACAGTTTCCATGGGATAACTAATCATCCCGACCCACATGAGAACTAATCATCCTGTTCCATAGTCGCCACATGGTATCACAGGGGAAGGTTAAACCTGACATCTTATACATAGCTCACCACCAGGGGAGGGTGAGTTGCCCTGTGGTCATATGTTTCTCCAGTAAGTACCAGAAGCCCCCTAGAGCTCCCAGAGCTAAATGCATGCAACATGTAAGACCCTTATAAGAAGGTATCTTAATGACTCCAAGTTGTTTGGGAAAGTCACAAATTTGACCTTTCCGTGGGGCTTTGACAAAATCTCTGCGAGTTGTATATTAGTCTCAATGCGATGGAGCCACCTTGCTCATCAACTTACCATGTCCCAGATAAGGAAGTATCTAATGTCTATTTGCTAGAGCAATCATTGAATATGGGATTCCTCAATAATCGAATGCCCCCTCTAGTTGTCATAGAGAATCAAAGTGGTATTCATCATGTGTACTAACAACTCACTTAAGAGCTTCTGCAACCATGCAGCTTCACATGAGATCATACTCGTAGCTATGTATTCAGTCTCGGTGGTGCTTATAACAACCGACTTCTGCTTCCTGCTCATCCATGATATCTAAGCAAAATCCAAAGAGAACCAGCACTAAGAAGTGCTCTAGTGATCCTCCACACTACCTGCCCAGTCAGCATTCAAATAATCATGCAGTTTCATATTTCCAGCAGTGTATCTCAATCCACGAGAGATTGTACCCCGAAGGTATCTCAGAAGATTCTTCGCACCAATCAAGTGAGGTTTAACCAAATATGAGCTCACCATGCTAACTGCAAAACATATATTTGGATGGTATTTCACCAAGAACATCAACATGAATGAGTTTATGAAACTCAGAGGCATTTCCCAAATTTGGTCTGACATCACTACCATATAACTTCTAAAAGTTAAGATCCTCGAGGTAGTCATAGGCTTGTAGTTTATCATTCCACATCCATAATCCAACTCCCTCTTACTTCTGCAAATGACAGGCTCTACACCTGTGAGAAATAGGTTGTGCTCATAAGGTGGTGGTATGAGAGGTCTATCATCCACAACCTTCAAACAATGGTTTGGATTGGCTTCACTCTTAGTGAATCTCAGCTTCAGCTTGTAGTTATCAATCCTCTCATACTACGCCCGTGGAGTTTTGCTTCAAGCCATAGAGGGCTTTCTTCCACCTGCATACATGAGATTCCTAATCATCAATCTCAAACCCCTCAAGTTGTTCCAAAGCTGTGGACCTGCTACATGAGGGGAATGGTGCCCTTGTAATATTTTCCTTTGGTGTATCTCAGACATGTACTTTCATGCTCTTTTCGAATTCAAGCATCCCTATCACCATCTGACTCATAGACCTTCAGTGCTATGTGTCAATGGACATGGTCCCCATTGGACTTCCTGCAACTTGATGCAACCCTAAACTCAAAAACATCTTTGAAAATTCTATTTTCATACACGTACCTTTCCATCGATCAGTGCCACCCTGTAACCTTTGACTTCCATTGCTGAAATGGACACCAAGTTCTTCTTGCAATCAAGTACATAAAAGAGATTCTTTAAATCAATTGAGTTACCCTCATTCAATTGAGCTGTAACATTCTCTACACCCTTTGCAGGATAGGTGGCATCCGCTCCAAGTATAATCCCATGATTGTTTCCATCTCTACCAAATTGGAGAGTGCACCCTTCTATTTGATGAAATTCCTTGAATCACTACAATCAATAAGCTAGATTCCCAAATAATATGAAGGAGAGGACCAATACAAGATAATGCTTCTTTATCTTATGAAAAATAACATTTGATTCTTCATTCCTGGGGTTCCTTTCTTTCTTTGAAGAGTCGTCCATTTCATTGATGACATACATTACCTGTCACTCCTTTGATCATTGAATATGTCCTTGGAATGATTGTTATCTTCATCAAGAGATGTGTCTTTGTCATTCTAACAATCCTTCACATAATGGTTGAACTTATTGCAACCAAGGCATCTGCCTTTCTTTCCACCCTTAGATCCAAACTTCCCAATGAAGTGAGATTTAGGTAGGCCATCAAAAAACTTCTGTTGCGCTATTCTGATAATATTCTCTGCTTTGATTTCACCCTTGGTGAATTTGAAGAGGGATGAGGAATCCACTGATTCTTTTGTCCTTTCCCAACTATCTTTAGTGGTTGCTCTTTCACTCTTACTTAGGCATTGTCTTCACCTTAGCTTTGATACCATGTTAAATTTTAGGTATGTTCTATGCTTAGAGTAATTTATTTCAATTTTCATAGTTAGCCCAATAAATTTTCCAAATTAGCAATCACATCAACATTAAAGTAAACCAAAAAGAGAACATAAAAATAAATCACAAAAGACAAGCCAAGAAAAGAGGACACAAGATGTGGTGCTAGCCAAGGACAAAACCCACTGTGGGGAAACCCTTGATCAATTCTTCTTATATGTTCTTCAATAGTTCAACAGAGAGAGAGAGATAGTATGTTTACAATAGAAGTCAACACTTTGACTTATCTAGATAAGAGCATAGATCATCTCTAAGAATATGATACATGACATCAGTTGAAGACACGCTGCTTCAACTGATTCTCCAAGGTGAATCCTTCACCTATCAGTGTGCTGCATTTCATCATCATGCTGCACCTCACCGTGCTGCACCATGCTACACCAACCATCACTATGCTACATCTCATCATGTTTCATTAATCATGACTGTACCCATCATTGTACTACATTATGTGCCATTGCTGCACCATGTTTCCATACTGACCTATGTGCTGGCTGCATATTGCTTGCTTGTTGTTCCTAGTTTACTTGTTGTCCCTAGCATGCTTGTTGTTGCATGCTAGCTATCCCTTGCATGCTAGCTGTAACATTGCATGCTTGGTCTATTTGCTGCTAAGTACCATACAACATTCCTAATGTTAGTTATTTGTCCCTTGCATGTTGCTCTCCTTCAAAGACAGATGCTCTAGTTGTTCCAGTAGTTCCCAGTAGTTCTGGCTATTCCTGACAATTTCGGTAGTTCCAGCAGTTCTAGCAATTCCAGTTGTTCCCAACAGTTCTGGTAGTTCAAGCAATTCCAACTATTGCCGGAAGTTCTGGATTATTCCCTCTACATCAGCTTTCCCACCTATTCTGGTAGTTCTCGACAGTTTCAACAATTCCTACTATTCTCGACAGTTTCGGCAATTTTGGCAATTCCTGTTGTTCCCAGTAGTTTTAGCAATTTTGGCTATTCCTAGTAGTTCTGGTAGTTTCGACTTTTCCCAACAGTTCTGGTAGTTCCAACTTCTGCCCTCTACGTCAGCTTTCTTAGCTATTCTAGTAGGTTTGGCTGTTCCTAGCAGTTTCAAATATTCTTGGCAGTTCCGAAAGTTTTGACAATTCTGGCTATTCCTAATAATTTTGACAGTTCCTAGAAGTTCCGGTAATTTTGATTATTCGCAGTAGTTCCAACAGTTCTAGTTTTTCTAGTAGTTCCGACTATTCCTGGCAGTTTTGACAGTTTCGTCAGTTCTGATAGTTCTCGGGAGTTCCTGACAGTTCTGATAGTTCTCGAGAGTTCCTGATAGTTCTGATCATTCTCAAAAATTCCGACAGTTCCAACTTTTCCCAACAGTTCTGGCAGTTCCAACTTCTGCCCTCTAAGTTAGGGCAGTGTTATACCTTAGGATCTCTCCTCCTACTAAAACCCAAAGACAGCTAGAGAGGAAGATATCCCAAGTGTGTTGAAATGACTTGAAGGCCACCTCTATTTATAATAAAACGTTGAGCACAAGTGGGGTTTATTTGGTTGCTGGCCAACCTTGACGAATTGTCCCATAACACAAATAAATTCATATGTCCATGAATACCTATCAGAATCAGATGATTTTTAGATAAATCCTACACCTCTCGATGAGAGGGATTGAAGAAAAATATCAACTTCCATTAATAAGATGAACCACATGGACTTTGGCCCTAGTTTCCAATTTTAACACAAGCTAAATGCGGTAGCTAAAGAAACCTCTTCCTACACCTAGTGTCCTAGATGGCCAAGGCAAGGTGTCATCAAACGTCTTTCATAAAAAGAAAATCTAGTAAGAAAAAAGATCATTTTTGTATTAATATTAATACAATGGTGTAATCTACATCATCTAACATATACTAAATCTCCTTCACATGTATGATGTGATATTCTAATATGTGAAACATCTAATCTTCAGGAAATATCAAAATCCCATATGATTCAAAACAATTTCATAAAATTCTAATATTGTTATGTTCATAATGTATGTTCAAATTACTAGATAAACAACTTGATATCCAAGTTAAAAACTGGTATCCTAAGTTCAATGGATATGACCCTAATAATAAAAAATGTAGATATGCATGAAAATCCAAGTGTTCAACTAAAGGAAAGGTGTCCTCTCCTAATTAGCAAACAATTCTCCTTGTAGCTATTCATCATAATATATTTGACTGACTTGTAAGCCCACCCCCATTTTGGATAATATGTCAACTTTTGAGTTTAATTCCCTATGAAAGTGATCAAAGGATATAACCCTAAATATTTTAATGAACTCCATAACGCTAATCATCCACTGATCCAATAAAAAAATATTTAAGGAGGTATAACCTTTTGGCCAATCTATAAAAACATTTAAATCCCCGATCACTTGTAAGTTTATATTGTTGAAGTGACACTATTAAAATGACTAACATAAATGACTAATTCATATTATTATAGTACTTGTAAGGTAGTCATATTTTTGTTCCTAGACTAAATTTGCTGGGAAAAATACCAAGAGGGGGGTGAATCAATATTTTCAAATCATTAAACTTTTCAATTTCATATCTCAATTTCTATATGAGACTTTACTTAAGGGAGCTCACATATGTATGCGACTATTATGCATAAAACTAGCATATATCTAGTAAAAATTTATGTCATCATATGTTTAACTTGAGATAGTGAATTGGTACCTCATTAAACATTAATTAAACAATAACCATGTGTAGTAAGAACAAACTAAAACAACACACATAAGAAACACATCAACGCACACGAACAATAGGAATTTTAGGTGGAAACCTAATGTGGGAAAAAAACCACCACTATTTTCATCTCTATCTACTTTTTATTATAAAGAAAAACTTCTTACAATCTTGTACTTGTGCAGATTCATACTAGCACATACGCACCCACTTGTAGAAGGATACAACCTTCTCAAGTTCTCTAGCACCCATTGGAAGGGAGTTCTAACCCCCTGATATTATTTACTGACACCCACCAGAGGGGAGCTCCAACCCCCTGATTTGATTTACTAGCTACCCTTGGAAGGAAGCTTTGACTTTGTCATTGAAGGCTCCAACCCACAATACCTTTTTGGACCTCATTTCATAAATTTTCATACTGGATCCACCTGATACAACACATCACAACTGTAGGCAATGTTTCATCAAATTTTTAAACTAGATCCACTACCATAATTTAGGTCCAATACCAATTTTCAAAATTGAAATTGATCACTATAACAAATTACTCAATCATAGACCCAACTGAATCAACCAATCACTGAATGAACTCAGACCCAAATCAATCAACTTAGTCTCAAACAAACAAAGTCATTTTATCACTCTAACCAGAATACCAATACTAAACCCAAACACTGCTTCAACTCACTGAATCAACTTAAAACCCTCATAAATAAAATATTAAATTCTATATAGTACTTTAATGTAGCAAACTAGCGTGTATACGCAACTTCCTTGAAACATACCCGCGTTCAGATCTCAAAACATTGAATCCTGAAACTAAATCACTATCACTCTGAAATACACACTGAGTTAAGCCCTGAACAAATGAATTGTTTTGAAGCTATCGAAAAACCATCACATATCTTCAATCATATACAAATAGCAGCATCATCATTCTTCAATCAATCAATTCAACTTCAAATATCACTGTTAAACCTAGATCATCAAGTAAGACATCATTGATAGACAACAAAAACAAAAGAAGACTAATTAAACTAATTAGGCATCTTTTTCAGCAAAACCCTATTTTATATGTTTTTTCCTCAAAACATTTTCGAGTGTATATGTGATTTACAAGAAACAAACCCACATACACATCTGAATATATATGTGACTTACAAGTATTAAACACATGTGTGTACATGCCTTTTAGGTTATCTAACCTGTATACATATCTACAATTATTGACACAAACCTTCATTGCATCACAAAATTTGAGACATACATAGATTTCAGCATACATAGGAAAAAAATCACATCTCAAGACACTATCATCATTGATCTAATCAACCCATAATAAAAACTATCATCTGAGATCTATTGGATCTGATCCATCATCATGTTCCTGGGTGCATACTTATTTTTAGATCAAACAAATCAATAATAGCCCATTACATGCACAGTTGCTTCATATATAAATATTAATGAGATATTCATCAGTTGCAGAAATAAATGTTTTGATCTTCAGCTCCTTATATAACTTCGCCCTTATCCAATACCATAGGTGAAAGCCATACTAATTCCAATGGTATTCTTAGACAGGATCAAATATTCATTGTTGGGCTTAATACCATGGGTCAATACTATGGTAAATACCCTTGGTATTTAGAATACCATGGTGCAGAAACTATATCCGCATTTCCTTCTTCATACTCAAGTGTGTACGCCACTTTGCTTCACATAACCCGCTTATAGTTCAAAAAACTTCATCTCTATCATTCCTTTTTCTTTGAACTTCTATGCCTTTGACCAAAATCTCTCTCACATGTGTATTGACCTGAATATTCACCATGTTGACATGTTTATTAAGTATGTTTTAATCAAAATACAATTCATTAAGTAGGTTTCCATCGAGGACAACATGTTAGTCATGATGCCAAGAATCTCCCCCTTTGGACTTGATGGAAACCACTTTGGGGTTTGGTCACCACCACCTGTAGATACCTGTAATATATATCAAGCTAAGCTCCAAGATATTCAAACACCAAGTTACTCTCCCCCTTTGACATCAAGGGAAAAGGGCTGACCAATGTTGATTGAAGGCTTCTCTCTTGAGCATTGTAGATCTAAACTTTTGAGTATGAGCACTGAATACTTACCATGCTCCCTCTAAGCACATGCTGAAATTTCTGAGGGATGTACAATGAAGTACATGACTCTACGACTCAACTGAATATGAATTTTCCTATCAGCAAGGACTTAAACTTACATCAATCACCCAATCATAGTGGGTTTACATATTTGACTTCATTATTACATCAACCAGCCAAACACAGTGGGGTTACAAATTACATTGCATGCCCAATAGTCCACACATGAATAAATTTGACAATGATTACATCATAGGTCTTAACATGACCTTTACATCAAATGATAGATATGACATTTTGTTGGGAACCAGTCCCCTGGGGCACAATTTTTGGTTAAACACCAAAGTTTTGGGGAATAAGGCCCAAATTTTATGTAAAGAAATGTAAAGTCTCTGCATTTTGTGGTCACGGAGCACGAATATGTCTAAAGATAAAAGAGTTTTCCGCCCTTAGTTTAGATAACTTGTGTCAGTTTTGGAGATCTACCCATGGTCCGCGGACCATGGGATTGTATAAAAAGGGAAGTCTTAGAATATATAAGTAGAGAGAAACAAAGAAAGTAAGTTAGGAGTCATCAGTCATTGGTGAGCCAAGAGTGAGAGTCTTAGTGTAGGAAGATGCTCTACACCTCAGTGCGCAAAACCTAGTGTGGAAGTCTATAGATGAGTGCGCAGACCCCTGCAACTGTGTGTGCAGGGTGGATAGAGTTTGTACTTGGAACTTGAATCATAAAGAAAGAGAAGAATTCTGGAATCACTCTGTTTTCTGTCTCTAATTACTGCATATGATTATGATATGTTAAGTTCTGGGGTTACATCAAATTGATGTGCGAAATTATCTATTTCTATCTGTTATTTGAATGCAAGTAATAATGTATGTTTACGCGATGGTAATATTAATTGCATGATAAAGTTGTCTAACCACTACGAAAATTAGGGAATGAGATAGTAACATAGTCACAGAGGTGCATAAGTGCTTGAATCATTGTTTAGGGTTGTGTGAAGGACAACCAGATACCTTCATAGAGGTTTAGAAAGATGAAAGAGGAAATACATCGATAAGCCCTAAGGGCTTATTAATCTGTGTGGAGGCATGGATTAAAATGGAAACCAAACATCACAACCTTATGATGGTGTGGAAACTTGGTTCCTACATCCCCCCATACTACCTCGAGTGAGACTTTGGTCTGCACTCCACGCATTGATGCCGAAAGGGCCAGTAGTGTAGGGATTTTCTTGGCTACCTAACGTTGAACCTAGGTCAGGGCCCATTAAGCCAACAAATGGTTCCATTGCCGAGACAGGGATCTGCATAACAATATGTGTGATTTCATATCATTGGAATCCAACTAAGAAGGAGATCGAAAACTAGTTGTATAGAAATATCCACGAATTCACGGTGCAAGAAAACAAGAATTTGTGATTGACGAAAGAACAATGGTTGGATAAATACCTGTACATAGAAATGCATGAAATCTTCTTTTGTTCCTTCCTAGTTGAGTTATACGAGTGGATCACAAAGTTGGCAAATGGCCAAGGAAGGTGGAGGCTTAACAATCTGATTTTTTGGACACGGAAGTTAGTAAGGAGATTGGAAGCTTCTAAAGATAAGATCATGTGCATTGTCGACCATTGGCTCAATCACATCATAGGAGGCTTTGTGATGGAGTTCACGCTCGATACCTCTGTCAGTTATAGTGAAGCAGAGTGTCACTTCTTTAAAGCACCGCGAGGTAAGTATTTAAAATTGCTAAATACTTGGATTAAGATACTCTTGCGTGATCAATAGGTTATGTGGTTACCTTGATGTTTGGAGCTATGCGAAGTGGAAATCCTTTCAGAGACAGAGGAAGAAAAGGCCCTGAGTATAGCCCATTGATCCAGCCTCTCTTGAGCGACAATGAAGGAGCACCATAGACTTCTCCCCTGAGTGCTAGTTAGTTGATAAGACAAGGGTTCCTGTGAATACTTACACCACCTCCACCCTCATCCAATCCATCTACACTGCTTCCATCCTCACCTCGACCACACACCCAATCACCCATCCCACTGCCACCTCCACTATTCAAAATGGCGAACTCCATAAAACTGCCTATATTCAAGGGCCTAGGGAATGAAGATCTGGACCAGTTTTGGTTCATCACGAAGGCTTAATGGGAAGCCCAGGGTATCATGGATGACCAAATGAAGAAAGCCACACTGGTTAGTGCTCTGTAGGATCGAGCACTAACATGGTACATTAGGTACAATACTGATAACCCAATGTTTGTGTTAGTAGATATCCAGGCCACGCTGAATAGATAATTCACTAGACCTAAGTCTCAAGCGCAATCGATTGTGGGGTTAAAGGAGATTATGATGAAGCCTAGGGAGATGCCTTGGGATTTGGATCAAATATTGAAGTGTACAATCCATGAAGCCAACATGAACCTAACTAATGAGCAGCACCACGAATTGTTTGTAGCCTCGCTCCTGCCCCACCTAAGGGTTGCACTATTACAATAGAAGATTGGGACTCAAATGGATGCTCTAGAAATCGCGATGAGACTGCATGAGACCCAAATGTGGGATGCTAATTTGGGGGTTTAGCAGATTGATGCGCAGCTCCAAAACCTTTGTCTCGAAATGAAAAGTCTGAAGCACGACAGAACAACTCAGCCAGAGGCACTCAAAGAAGTTTGGTGCCTAAAATGCAAGGGTTAGGGGCATGATAAGGATCACTACCCAGTCTTCGTGAACATGTTGTAGTAGGGGGACTAATGCCTCTACGGCTGTAGGCTGTGGCAGGGCTAGGTACAGGGCCCATGCTATGGTGTGCTATATCTCAGTTGGATGGGAAACATGCAACTGACAATTCCCATTTACTGTAGAAATTCGTACAAACACCATAACAAATCTTTTGTAATTTCTTCCAATCAATAGGTCACGATGAGCACAATTTCCGTAGTTACGAAATAATGATGGATAGGAAACCTACATAAAGGGTGCAGGCAAAAACATGACCTCCAGACTAAGGCATTGGGGGAACATAAGCTGAGTATCAGGGGTGTGGTCGAGGTCAAGGTGGAGGACGGCCTCATAGAGGCTGAGGACAGTTGATTTGTTACAATTGTGTAGGCCTAAGACACTACGCGAGCGACTGCCTGAATCTAACATGATTGTCATATCGTTACTGTGCTCAGTTTGACCATGCGACTGAGGATTGCCCAATATTGTTGGCTAAGATTCTTGAAAAGGGGGCACATCCTCCAGAGTCGATACAAAACCTCCAGATGATGAGGGTCGAGCCTCGTGATGAAGACCCTAAGGTAAATATTATGCTGCGAAGTGGAACTATGACGGGGGAGGATAAAGGCAAGAATCCTGCAGAAGGCGAATGGGTCTCCAAAGCACCAGAAAAAGACTCTGACTTTGATATGGAGCATGCAAAAGAAACATTTATGGAAGCAAAGAAAAGCTTCACTAAGGCCTCTACCTTAGGAAGTTAGGAGAAACCAGTTGAAGAAATGGACCCATCCATGATTACCACATTCTTGGAGACCTATATGAAGCTACTCCATGATAGTAAGGTTGTGAAGGTCCTATAGGAATTGATCAATTAGTGCGCTGGTAAGGATGGCACTACTGGTGAACTGTGCATGGTCAGGATGCTTGGAAAGCATAAGGGAAGGATCGGGCGTGAAATAAGACTCATCGCGTAGATAGGGGAGTACTAGATGGACCAAGTTATCCTGGATTTGGGGTCCAATGCAAATTTTTTTCCAAAACAAACTTGGAAAGAATGGGGAGACCTATGCTCCAGTGGTCTCCAATATAGTTAAGAATGGTCAATCAACAGAAAATTATCTGAATGGGGAGGCTACAAGGGGTCACAATTGGCATGGAGGGCGCGAGCGCACTCGTGGATTTTGAAGTAACAGATATTGTGGAGGATAGAAATCCCTACCCTGCACTCCTTGGAATTGATTGGGCCATTGACATGAATGGGGTAATCAACTTAAAGAAGTGAAAGATGATATTTGGAAAGAAGTCGCTTTGTGTGGTGGTACCGCTAGATCCCACAGAGGGTCGTGCTATACAGAACTAGAATGAGACTATGAAAGTGATGACGATCTAGACCAAATTTACAAGATAATGGTGTGAGACTAGGATTGGGTAAATTCGATAGAGGATGAATGTATTGCATGGGACCGCGAAACCTCTTGCACGTCAAATTCGAATGAAGAATTAGAACAATCATAGAATTGACTACTTGAAGTATCTATGCTGCATTGTAATATGATTACCAAGTCATTGCATTGTGTATCATCAAAATTCATGGATCTGCCTCATTATTATGGGCTAACTAATGTTTATTTATTTTTGGATTCCTTTTAAAGATAAGTGTTAGAGAAACATCATTTCTAGGCCTTGGACTAGGTACTGCGCACTATGCCTGCAAGATGGTAGGGTATGAACAAAGATAATTTCAGTGATTAGCATGACTATAGAGGATGATGATAATATGTTTTGGGTAGCCAAAAGTGTAGATGACAGATAAGTATGATGGAAGGGATGATCCGTGTGATCACTTGGCCAAATGGACTAAGGCTTATGGAGTGGAGCCCCAACTTGAATGGGTACATTTGTTTTGTCATAGCCTGGGCGTCATACCAATGAATTGGTACTTGGAAGCCGAGCTCCACTATGGCACTGAAGAGTGGGACATCTTGCGCAAGGGATTTATAATGGTGTTCAACTTTGAGGATCGTTTGACTGTATTGATGCAGCGCTACAGGAGGTTAAAGCAATAGTCTTTAGGATACGGCAAGATCCCTTGGACCTGGTCCAACCTGATTGGACTACCTAGCTAAGTCACATGCTGGAATGTTATAATGTTACCACTAAATAAGAAGACGAGGATCCCAAAAAGATTAATATTCCGAAAACCGAAGGTCACCATGAGGTTGAAGGTCTGCAGATAGAGGATCCTGACAAAACTGAGCTACTAAAAACTAGGAAGGTCAAAATTGGCATAGAGGCGGAACCAAAATTTACAAATATTGGGGACTATTGGAATGATGGGATAGTAGAGAAGGTCATTAAGCTCCTTTACGAATATCAGGATTTGTTCCCCACAAAGTTTTCTAATTTAAAAGGGATAATAGGAGACCTGGGTGTCATGAAGATCGCCCTGAAACCAAATGTGAAGCCTATAAAACAAAAGACCTTACTATGTTAATCCTAAGTACAAGGGAATGGTTTTCACCAAGTTAGATTAGATGCTCATGGCAGGAATTATTGAACCAGTGGAAGAATCTGATTGGGTAAGCCTAATAGTGGTTCAAGAAAAGAAACCAAAAGAAGAAATAAGGATATGCATGGATCTCTAGAAGTTGAATTATGCTTGCGTACATGATCCCTTCGTGACCCCATTCATTGACGAGGTCCTGGATAATGTAGGTGGCCAAGAAGCATAATCTTTCACTGATGGGTTCTCTGGGTACCATCAGATCAAAATTGCACTTGAAGATAGAAGCAAGACGACCTTCGTGACTGAATGGGGATGTTTTTAGTACACTGTAATTCCTTTTGGGTTGAAGAATGTGCCAACGATATTTTTGTGCGTAGTCATTGTCGCATTCAAAGACTTCATTCATAAGTTTATGGAGGTATGCTTTGACAATTGGATAGTGTTCAGATTGGTGAAGCGTCATGTGGAAAGTTTGTACTTAATGTTAGACATATGTTGGAGATATCAGATCGTGCTCAATCTAAGGAAGTGTCTGTTTTGTGTCCCTTTCAGGATCTTGCTAGGTCATGTGGTATGCAGACAAGGATTGATAGTAGAGACCATGAAGATCGAGGTGATAATCAACTTGGAGGCGCCAAGGAATGTGAAATAGTCACGTGAAACTCTAGGGAATATTGGATACTATAGGAAGTTCATTAATAGTTATGCTCAGATCACTGTGCCCATGGGGAAATTGTTGAAAAAGGATACTATGTTCTATTGGAGTGATGAATGACAAAAGAGCTTGGATGTGCTGAAAGAGAAAATGTCACTATGCCAATCCTAGTCTTCCTGGACCGGAACAAGGAATTTCGTGTGCATGTGGATACGTCATGTATTGTGTTGGGGGTTGTGCTGACATAGGCAGGTGAGGGGGAATTGGACCATCCTATAGCATTCTTGAGTAGGAAGCTGTCCAAGGCTAAGAAGAATTATTCTACTATAGAGTGTGAAGGACTAGCCATGGTATACGTGCTCCAAAAGTTTAGGCACTATTTGCTGGGTGGGCATTTTAAGATGTATACAGATCATTCTGCATTGAAATACTTGGTCAATAAGCCTATGTTGGGGGGGGAGATATGCATATGGTTGTTTTTTTTCTAGTAGTATGAATTTGAAGTTATTGTGAAGCCAAGATGACTGAATGCAGGACCTGATCATATGTTGTGCATTGAAATGGGAGAGGAACCTACTAATTTAGAGGAAGGGTTTCCTTACGCACATCTTTTTGCAGTGCATGTCGCGGACAATTACTTTGAAGATGTCATACATTTCGTAATGATGGGAACTGCCCCAAAACGATATACAATCCAACAGAAGAAGGAGTTCATATTATGCGTGATAGACTTCTCCGTCATTGCAGGGCACTTGTACAAAATGTGGTCAAACAAAATATTGTGACGTTATGTACCCAACTTTGAATGAAGAAACATTCTCATGGAGGCTCATGGAGGAGCTGTAGTTGGACATTATGTAGGAAAAGCAACAACACAAAAGGTTATGCATCCTGGGTTGTGGTGGCCAACTCTGCATAAGTATGCGAAAGCATATTGTAGGGCCTGTGACGCATGTGAAAGGACTGGTAGGCCATCATGGAGG